>JAULBW010042017.1:0-63808 GCA_032358265.1 Vaucheria bursata | reverse complement strand
CGTGCCGCGCGGCGCGATGGTGCTGTCGCTGGCCGTGTTCGCGATCTACTGCGGCCTCGAGGTGATCACCGCGAACTGGGCGGCGTCGTACCTCGACGGCGAGCGGGGGGTGGGCGCCGACGGCGCCGCCCTGGCGGTGAGCGGCTTCTGGGCGGGCATCACCGTCGGGCGCTTCGGCCTCGGCGCGCTGGCGAGGGGCGCGTGGATCCGCCCCTCGCACATCCTCGCGATCGCCGGCGTCGCCCTCGCCGCGCTCTACGCCGCCATCCCCCTGGCCCCCGTGCCGGTGGCGGTGGCGGCGCTGGCCGCGGCCGGCCTCGCCGTGGGCGTGGTGTTCCCCACGCTGTCGTCGTCGACCGCCGATCGGGTGGGGGTCGCGGCGGCCGGCCAGATGGTGGCCCGCCAGCTGCTGGTGGCCAACGTGTCGGCCACCGCGCTGTCGTTCGCCGTGGGCGCCGGCGTCGAGGCGTTCGGTCCGGCCGTCCCGGGCCTCGTGTTCGCCCTGCTCGCCGTGGGCGGGCTGCCGGTCCTGCTCGCCTCCCTGCGCCTCCACGCGCCGGCCGGCGCGAGCGCCGAGGCCGCCCCAGCCCCCTCCTAGGTGACAGGCTCTCGCGCCATGGGAGCGCTGGGAGACGAGAGGTACGAGGCCGACATCCGCTGGACCACCCACGGGGTGGCCCACATCCGGGCGGGCACGTGGGGTGGGCTCGGGTTCGGGCAGGGCTACGCCTGCGCCCGCGACCACCTGCCGACGATCGCCGACCAGCTCGCCAAGGTCCGCAGCGAGCGCTCGCGCCACCACGGCCCCGGGCCCACCGGCGCCAACCTGGCCACCGACCTGGGCTACCTCGCCCTCGGCGTGCGCGACCTGGCCCCCAGCCTGCGCGACGCCCAGGACGACCACATCCGCGAGCTGGTGGCGGGCTACGTCGCCGGCCTCAACCGATGGACGGACGAGGCGAAGGGGACCGACCTGCTGCCCGCGTGGTGCCGCGACGCTGCGTGGATCCGGGAGGTGGAGGAGCTCGACCTCTGGACCTACTTCGTCGACGTGGCCCTGATGGCGAGCGGTCGCAACCTGGCGGAGATCATCGGCCGCGCCGAGGCGCCGGGCCCGGACGGCCCGGCCGAACCGTCGCCGATCTCGGCGCTCACCGGCGAGGAGCCGCCCGGCTCGAACGGGTGGGCCTTCGGCGGCGACGCCACCGCATCCGGCCACGGCCTGGTGGTGGCCAACCCCCACTTCCCGTGGGGCGGCGAGGCCCGCTTCTGGGAGTGCCACCTGACGCTGCCCGGCGAGCTCGACGCGTACGGCGTGTCGCTGCTGGGCACGCCCGGGGTGCAGATGGGGTTCAACGAGGACGTGGCCTGGACCCACACGTTCTCGCGGGGCCACCGCTTCACCGTCGCCTCGCTCGACCTGGTGCCGGGCGATCCCACCTCGTACCGCTACGGCGACGAGGAGCGGGCGATGACCTCCCAGGTGCACCGCGTCGACGTGCTCCAGCCCGACGGCACCGTCGCGCCGGTGGAGCGCACCCTCTGGCGGAGCCACCACGGCCCGATGATCAACCTGCCCCTGCTCGGCTGGGGGCTGGAGACGGCCTACACGTACCGCGACGCCAACATCGACAACCAGGCGATGATCCCGCAGTTCCTGGCCAAGGACCGCGCCCGCAGCCTCGAGGAGCTGCAGGACGGCTACGCCCGCATCCAGGGCATGCCGTGGGTGAACACCCTGGCCGCCGACCGCACCGGCCGGGCCTGGTTCATCGACGCCTCGGTCACCCCGGCGCTCTCGCCGGAGGCGGCGGCGCGGTTCGTCGAGCGGGTGCAGACCGACCTGGTGGCGGGGCTGCTGCACCGAGCCCGGGTGGCGCTGCTCGACGGCAGCGACCCGGGCGACGAGTGGGTCGAGCTGCCCGGCGCCCGGGTCCCCGGCGTGCTCCCCCACGGGTCGCTCCCCCAGCTCGAGCGCCGCGACTACGTGCTGAACGCGAACGACTCGCACTGGCTCAACCACGCCACGGCCACGCTCGAGGGCTACTCGCCGATGCACGGCCTCGAGCGCACGCCGCGCTCGCTGCGCACCCGCCAGAACCTGCGGGTGGTCGAGGCCCTCGCCGCCACCGGCGCCGTGACCCTCGACCGAGCGGTGGACGTGCTGCTCGACAACACGAGCCTGAGCGCCGAGCTCCTGTGCGACGCGGCGATCGAGCGCGGCCGGGCCGCCGGCGGCGTCGCCGCGCGCGCCGCCGAGGTGCTCGCCGCGTGGGACCGGCGCTACGAGCTGGGCTCGGTCGGCGCTCCCGTCTGGCGCGAGTTCATGGCCAGCTTCGACGAGCAGGCCCAGCGCGACGCCGGCCCGCTGTTCGCCGTCGGCTTCGACCCCGACGACCCGGTGACCACGCCCCACACCCTGGCTCCCCCGCCGGCGGAGGGCCCCGACCCGGTGGTGGTCGCCCTCGAGCGGTCGCTCGCGCTCCTGGAGGAGGCCGGGGTGGGCGTCGACGTGCCGCTCGGCGACGTGCAGTGGGCCCAGCGCGGCGAGCACCGGGTGCCGGTGCACGGCGGCTACGAGGGCGACGGCGTGTGCAACATCCTCGCCCCGGTCGGCGCGCTCGCGTCGCACGCCCTGGAGCCCGGGCCCGAGCGCCTGGCGCCGGTGGCCGACCGCGCCGCCACCAGCGGCCTGGCCGTGGGCGGCTACCGCTGCACGTACGGCACCAGCTTCCTGATGGCCGTCGAGCTGACCGACGACGGGCCGGTCGGACGCGGGCTGCTCGCCTACGGGCAGTCGGGCGACCCGAGGTCGCCCCACCACGTGGACGGGACCGAGGCCTACGCGGCCAAGGCCCTGCGGCCGCTCCTGTTCCGCGATGCCGACATCGAGGCGGATCCGAACCTCGTGCGGCGCACGATCACAGCTGGGTGACGGTGATCAGGAACTCGAAGGTGCCGGTGTCGGACACCGAGGCGATCGGCCCGCCGGTGGGCGCCTCGATGTCGTAGTCGGCCAAGACGATCTCGGGGAGGTCGTCGGGGTTCGTGCCGATCGAGATGGTGTTGCCGCGCAGGATCGCCTGCACCGGGAACGAGATCTCGTTGGTGACGCCGTGGAGCGTGAGCTCGCCGGTGGCGGTGGCATCGACGGTGGTGCCCTCCTCGGGCTTCTCGCCGAAGTCGATCGGCTCGGTGAGCTCGAAGGTGGCATCGGGGAACGTCGAGATCTCGAGGCCCCGGTTCTGCAGGGCGTTCACCCGGTTGGCCACCGGGATGCCCGGATCGTCGGTGAACTCGAGCTCGGTGAGGTCGACGGTGAACTGGCCCTCGGTGACCTCGGTGCCGGCGATGGTCACGGACCCGGACACCGCGGTGGAGCGCCCGACCGCCTCGTGGTCGGTGAGGCCGCCCGCGAACGACTCGGTGATGCGGAACCCGGCGGTGCTGTCGCTGTCGGGGGTGATGGCCCACGACCCGTCGAGGGCGGCCGGTGCCGGGGCGGTCGTGGTCTGGGTGGTGCCGGTGCCGCCATCTTCGACGCTCAGCTTCTCCGGCGCGTCGTCGCGCAGCACGAACCACCAGAACGCGCCGACCAGCACGACCACGATCGCTACGACCGGCACCACGACCTTCTTCAGCATCGGACCAGTGTGCCGCGGCCGCGGGACGATCGCTCGGCCATCGGCGCGTCAGGCGCCGCGCCCCGCTCGCTTCAAGCGGTACATCGCCTGGTCGGCGCGGTGGACGAGCGAGTCGGGGGTGTCGCCGGAGCGGGCGGCGGCCGTCCCCACCGAGGCCTCGACCACGATCGAGGTCGTGCCGATGTCGAAGGGCTCGGCGAACGCGGCGCGGGTGCGCTCGGCCACCTCGTCGATGTCGTCGGGGTCGTCGACCACGATGCAGAACTCGTCGCCGGCGTAGCGGGCGACGGAGCCCTCGTGGCCCGCCGCGGTGCTCAGCCGACGGGCGAGCTCGATGATGACCGCGTCGCCGGCGAGGTGCCCGTGGCGGTCGTTGATGTCCTTGAACCGGTCGAGGTCGATGAACACCAGGGCCGGCAGGTAGCCGCGGGTGAGCATCCGGTGCAGGTAGGCGACGAGCGAGTGCCGGTTCCACGCGCCGGTCAGCCCGTCGTGGTCCACCCGGTGGCGCAGCTCGGACTCGATCCGGCTCCGATCGCTCACGTCGCGCCCGATCGCGTAGATGAGCCCAGCCCGCAGGTCCGGGACCAGATCGAGCTCGATCCAGACCAGGTGACCGTCGCGGTGCTGGATGCGGCGGACGACGCGCTGCGCGCCCTCGCCCTCGAAGGGCCGCAGGTCGCCCTCGGTGCCGGGTGCCTCCGGGTCGAGGAGGAACGGGCGATCGGCGGCGATGAGCTCCTCGGGGGTGTAGCCGAGCACCTCGGCGCACGCCGGGTTGGCGGTCACGAGGGTGCCGTCGAGGGTGAGGGTGGCCATGACGTCGCGGGATGCTTGGAAGACGGCCTCGGCGGCCCGGCGCTGCTGGCGCATCTCGGCGATCGCGCTGCCGACGATCGCCCCGATGAGCACCACCACGCCGAAGCGGAAGGCGGCGTAGCCGAGCGAGGCGTCGAGGTCGTTGCGAACGTGGGTGCCCCACGACCACCCGGTCAGCAGCAGCCCGCCGCCGATGCCGCCGGCGATGCCGCCCGGCTTGGCCCACCGCACCGCGGCCTCCACGGCGAGCGCGAGCGGCAGGAGCTGGATCGGGTCGTCGGGGCTGACCATCAGGTTGGCCATGACCATGATCACGGCGAGGGTGTCGGCCGACATGGCCACCACGCCGATGACCTGGAGCCGAGGGCCATCGGTGGCGGTCAGGGCCCAGCGCACCCAGATCCAGTTGAGGACGAGCAGCGCCATCGCACCCCAGGCCAGGTACCAGAACTGCCCGGGGTAGAGGGCCGTCTGGATCAAGGCGAGCACCAGGCACCACCCGCGGACCCGCTGGATCGCCGATTCGGCCTCCGCTTGCGCGGTGGCACCAGCGGCGGCGAGGCGATCGGAGAGGTCGGGCACGGAGGGTTCGGCCATCGCTCATCTCATCGGTCGGCGCGGCGCCGACCTGAGCGCGTCGGACCGTGAATCGACGGCGCTCAGCGCGGGGCCACGCCGGCGAGGTCGTCGCGGGAGATCGCCCCGCGGACCTCGGTCCCGTCGGGGAGCGGCACCGCCACCGGCTCGCCGTCGAGGGTGAAGCTCACCCCGCCGATGCCCGGCTGCTGGGTGAGGGTGTAGACGAGCTGGCCCAGCGCCAGCAGCTGCTCGTCCGAGCGGACGTCGCCGAACGCCTCGGTGAGGTCCACCTGGGCGACGCCGCGCTCGGCATCGGCCGAGGCCACGGCACCGGCCGGCACGGCGGTGGTGATCCCGAGGGAGCGCTCCGAGCCCGTCGGCCCGGCCACCACCAGCTCGAGCAGGTCGGCGAGCGAGGCGTCCTCGGTCGCGAGGCGCTCGACCTCCACCAGGCGGCCGTCGGCCACGAGGAACACGGCCTCCGGTCGGCCCGCGTCGGCGACGGTGGTGGTGGTCGCCTCCTCGAGCAGGCCGAAGGGCACCAGCGCGGGGTCGACCCGGCTGGCCTCGTCCTGGGCGCCCACCCCGCACGCGCCGGCGCCCGCGGCCAGGGCCGCCACGAGGGCGGCGCCCGCGAGCACCCGAGGCCGGCGGCCGATCACGGCCGGTGGCTCCTCGGGAGGGTGACCACGAAGCGGGCGCCGCCGCCGGGCGCGTCCTCCACGTGCACCTCGCCCTCGTGCAGGCGGACGTGCTCGCGGACGAGGGCGAGGCCGAGGCCGGTGCCGGGCACCGACGGGTCGTCGCCCCGAGCGAATCGCTCGAACACCTGCTCGCGGGCGGCGGGGGCGATGCCCGGACCGTGGTCGTCGACGATGAGCACCAGGTGGTCGGCGTCGCCGCGCAGGCGGACCTCGGTGGCACCCTCGCCGTAGTTGTCGGCGTTCTGGACGAGGTTCACCAGGACCTGGCCGATCCGGCGGGCGTCGAGCTGCACCCGGGTGGCCGCGCTCGGCTCGACCACGACCGGCACATCGGAGCGGTCGATCGAGGCGAGGACCTCGTCGACGAGCACCCGGGGGTCGACCACCTCCAGGGCGAGCTCCGCCACGCCGGCCTCGACGCGGGAGATCTCCAGGAGGTCGGTCAGCAGCCGGGTGAAGCGGTCGCTCTCGGTCTGGAGGAGGCCGAGGGCCTCGATGCCCGCCGGCTCGGTGACGCGGCGCCGGGCGACCGACAGCGCGGCGAGCATCGCGGCCAGCGGCGTGCGCAGCTCGTGGCTGACGTCGGACGCGAAGCGCTGCTCGCGCTCGATGCGCTCCTGCAGGCCGTCGACCATGCGGTTGAACGACTGGACCAGCGGCTCGAGGTCGGCGTCGCCGTCGGACTCGAGGCGGCGGTCGAGGGCGCCCTCAGCGATGAGGTTGGCGGCCTCGGCGGTGCGCGTGACGGGGCGGAGGATCCGCCCGCTGACCCACCGGCCGGCCAGCACGCCCGCCAGGGTGGTCACCACTGCGGTGAGGATGAGCCCCTGGCGGATGCGGTTGATCGACGCGGCGACGTCGCCCATCGGGACCAGCTCCACGTAGCGGGTGTCGCCCGGGGCGCTGGCGAGCGGCACCCCGACCGCCACCACCACCGAGCCCGACGGGAGGCGGACCCGCTGGCGGGCCACGGCGCCGTCGTCGAGCAGGTCGATGAAGGGCTCCGGGACGACCGACGGGTCGCCGGTCACCGAGCTCGAGGTCCACGTGCCGTCCGCTCGGAGCAGGGCGAACCCCTGCGCGCTGGTCTGGGCGTCGGCCAGCGCGGCCGCGGGCTCGGTCGGGTCGCGGGTGAGGGCGTTGTCGACGGCCCGTGCGTTGACGAACGCCTGGCGCTCGGCCACCCGCTCGCGCTGGCGGATGAGCGTCGCGCGGGTGATCTCGAAGCACACGAGCGCCAGCAGCGCGGACAGCAGGAAGGCGAGGCCGCCGAACGCGACCATCGCCCGCGTGCGCAGGGGCGGCCGCCAGCGCGACCGGACGTCGCCCACGTCTGCGATCCCCTCACCCACGCCCCGAAGGTTGGCAGGTCCGGGCGGTAGCTTGCGGTCGTGGCGCCCACCACCGACTGGAACCCGATCCTGCGCGCTGAGCTGGAGAAGCCCTACTGGGCCGAGCTCCAGGGGTTCGTGGCCGAGGAGCGGCGGCGCCACCAGGTGTTCCCGCCCCACGACGAGGTGTTCGCCGCGCTCCACCGCACGCCCTACGCGTCGGTGAAGGTCCTCATCCTCGGCCAGGACCCGTACCACGGCCCGGGCCAGGCCCACGGCCTGTGCTTCTCGGTGCGGCGGGGCGTGCCGATCCCGCCGTCGCTGCGCAACGTCTTCGAGGAGCTGCGCACCGACCTGGGCATCGACCCGCCCCACCACGGCTGCCTCGACGCCTGGGCCGAGCAGGGCGTGCTGCTCCTCAACGCCACCCTGACCGTTCGGGCCCACCAGGCGGCCTCGCACCAGAAGCGAGGGTGGGAGACCTTCACCGACGCGGTGATCGGCGCGGTGAGCGCCAAGCCCGAGCGGGTGGTCTTCCTCCTCTGGGGCGCGTCCGCCCGTCGGAAGCGGGCGCTGGTCGACACGTCGCGGCACGTGATCATCGAGTCGGCGCACCCGTCGCCGCTCTCGGCCCACAACGGCTTCTTCGGCAGCCGGCCCTTCAGCCGGACCAACGCCGCGCTGGAGGCCGCGGGCCGCGAACCGGTCGACTGGCGGATCCCGGACTGAGCCGGGGGGCCGGCGCCGTCAGGCCTGGACGGGCACCGCGAGCTCCACAGCGAGTCCGTCGCCGATGCTGCCCGAGATCGTGCCGAGCTCCTGCTCGTAGCTGTCGGCGAACACCATGTCGGACTCGAGCGACACCCGCTGCAGGTTGGCGACGCTGGCCGCGTAGACGTCATCGCTCGCGTACACCTCGGCGCAGGTGGCCTCGGGGAGCGCGATCTGCGACGTGGCGATCGGCGAGCCCGAGGCGATGTCGTCGACCGACGAGTACACCTCGAAGTGGACGTGGGGCCACCGGCCGTCGTAGCAGCCGGGGAAGACGCTGGTGAACGAGGCGACGCCGTCGTCGCCGGTGGGCTGGACGCCCCGGAGGAAGTTCTGGTCCTCGAGGCCGGCGGAGTAGAGCGAGTAGCCGCCCTCGGCCGTGCAGTGCCAGGCGTAGACGGCCAGCCCGGGCAGCGGCGAGCCGCTGGTGTCGGTGACGGCGAAGCGGATCGTGAGCGGCACCCCATCGGCCGTGCCGGAGAGGCCGGCGAAGCTCGTGGTGATGTCCTCGCGGACGACGCCCTGCTCGCTGAGCACGTCGGGGCCGTTGGAGCCGTCGCCTGGGTAGGGCCCGGCCGTCTCCTCGGGGATCGCCTGGCCCGAGCCGGTGGCGGCGCCGCCGGCGGCGGTCGTGGCCCCGGCGGCGGTGGTGGACGCTGCCTCCGAGCCCGACGAGCCGCACGCGGCGAGGGCCACGGCGGCGGCCGCGCCGCCCAGCAGGCCGAGCGCGCGCCGGCGCGAGGTCAAGGTGCCCAGGTCGTGGGCCAGGCCCCGCTCGAAGGGGTCGTCGTGGTGGTGGTGATCTCGGCCCATGGTCGGCTCCTCTGCCCGTCGGATCGGTGACGGCATCCTGCCGGGCCGACCTGGGAGGTTCTGCAGTGCTTCCGCAGGACTTCAGCCGATCGCGGCACGCCGCCGGGCGACCCACGCGGCGTTCGGCGCGGGAAGGCCGAGGGCGAGGGCGCGGTCGAAGGCCTGCTGCGCCTCCGGGCCGCGCCCGAGGCGGGCCAGCAGCTCGCCCCGGCTCGCGTGCCACACCGCGTAGCCGTCGAGCCCGGCGACCGCGTCGAGCGCCGCCAGCCCCGCCGCCGGGCCATCGGCCTCGGCGATCGCGGCGGCACGGTTCGCCTGCACGACGGGCGTGTCGTGCACGGTGCGCAAGACGTCGTACCACTCGACGATGGCCGGCCAGGGCGTGTCGGCCCAGGTGGGCGCCAGCGCGTGGGCGGCAGCGATCGCGGCTTGCACCACGTAGGGATCCGGGCGGTCGGGGGTGCGGCGCAGCCCCTCGCCGACCAGCACCACGCCCTCC
Organism: Vaucheria bursata; assembly: GCA_032358265.1. Classification (NCBI taxonomy): domain Eukaryota; class Xanthophyceae; order Vaucheriales; family Vaucheriaceae; genus Vaucheria; species Vaucheria bursata. Next base: position 54,648 of record JAULBW010042017.1, on the reverse strand, counting down.
TCGATGAGCTCGGCGTCCCAGCGGCTGCGGTCCTGGTCGGCGAGCGCGACGGCGGTCCCGTCGGGCTCGTAGCGACCGGCGCGCCGGGCGTGCTGCAGCAGCACCAGGGCGAGCAGGCCGGTGGCGGTCGGCTCGTCGGGCATCAGGTGGTGGAGCATCCGGGCCAGCTCGACGGCCTCGACGGCGAGGTCGCGGCCGGCGCCGGGCGGGCGGCCGTAGCCCTCGTTGAACACGAGGTACACCGTGGCCGCGACGCCCGCGAGGCGCTCCGGCAGCTCGTGGGCGGGCGGGACGCGGTAGGGGATCTTGGCCAGGGCGATCTTCTGGCGGGCCCGGGTGAGCCGCTTGGTCATGGTCGCCTCGCTCACGAGGAGCGCCCGCGCCACCTCCGGGGTGGAGAGGCCGCACAGCGTGCGGAGGCTGAGCGCCACCTGCGCCTCGGGGGCCAAGGTCGGGTGGCAGCAGGTGAACACGAGCCGCAGCACGTCGGCGTCGGCCTCGTCCGGGCCGGGCGGGTCGGCGTCGAGCATCCGCATCGCCGCCTCCTCCTTCTCGTCTCGCCGCTGCTCGCGGCGGATCACGTCGATCGCCCGGTTGCGAGCGACGGTGGTGAGCCACGCCCGCGGGTGCTCGGGGAGGCCGTCGACCGGCCAGCGCTCGAGCGCCCGCACGATGGCCTCCTGCACGGCGTCCTCGGCGAGGTCGAGCCGCCCGGTGGCGCGCACGAGCGACGCGAGCACGGCGCGGCCCTCGGTGCGGACGAGCCGATCGAGCTGGTCGATCGGGCGCGGCCCGCCCGCACCGGGGTCGGCCGGTTCGGTCATCCCTGCATGGGCATGACCGGGCGCACCTCCACCGAACCGCCGTCCCAGGCCGCCGGGATCTGCGCGGCGAGGGCCACCGCCTCGTCGACGTCGTCGCACTCGAGCAGGAAGAAGCCGGTGAGCACGTCCTTGGTCTCGGCGTAGGGGCCGTCGGAGGTGACGACCTCGCCCCCCTTGCCGCCGGCGACCTGCACGGTGGTGGCGGTGGCGGTGGGGTACAGCGCGGCCCCGCCACGGATGACCGCGGCCGCCGCGGCGCCGAAGGCGCCGTACTCGGCCATGGTCGGGCCCTCCTCGGGGCTCGTCCAGTCGGCGTCGCGGGAGTAGATGATGGCGGCGTAGAGAGCCATGGCGGGGGTTCCTTCCGTGGTGCGTCGGCCCCTGCGGCCGATCGTCGCAGAGGAGACGAACGACCGGCCCGGAAAAGGACAGGGGACCCGGGGAATCTTCGCGGGACGCGGGCGCCCAGCGCGGCGGGTCCCTCGAGCGGGTGATCCGCCGGGCAGGCGGGCGGCGAGCGGGGCAGGATGCGGCGGTGGACGTGCTCGCCTTCGGCACCCTCTCGACGCCGGATGCAACCGGCCGGCGCGACGTGCAGCAGGTGGCGCTGCGCAGCTCCGCCCTCCAGGTGTCGATCCTGACCTTCGGGGCCACCCTGCACCAGGTGCTCGCGCCCGACCGAGACGGCCGCGTCGAGCAGGTGGCGCTCTCGCTGCCGACGGCGGACGCCCACCAGGATCGGTCCGTCAACCCCTACCTCGGCGCCACGTGCGGCCGCTGGGCGAACCGCATCGCGGGGGCGTCCTACGAGGCCGGCGGCGCCCGCCACCACCTGCCCGCCAACGACGGCGACGCCCACCTCCACGGCGGCCCCGACGGGTTCTCGTGGCGGGTGTGGGACCTGGTGGCCGCCACCCCCGGCGACGACGGGGGCACGGTGGTGCTGGCGCTGCGCTCACCCGACGGCGACCAGGGCCACCCCGGCACGCTCGAGGCCACCGCCACCTACGAGCTGCGCGGCCACGCCCTGCGGGTCACCTACGAGGCCACCACCGACGCGCCCACCGCGTGCAGCCTCACGAACCACGCCTACTGGAACCTCGCCGGACCGACGGCGTGGGAGGTGCCGGGCTCGGTGGGCGACCACCAGCTGCGGGTGCCCGCCGAGGCGGTGCTGCCGTGCGACGAGCGGTCGCTGCCGATCGGGCCGCTCGCCGCGGTGGCCGGCACGCCGCTCGACCTGCGCCATGGGCCCGTGCTCGCCGACGTGCTGGCCGCCACCCCGCACGGCGTCGACAACTCGTACCCCGTCACGGCGGGCCCGGAGCCGGCGCCGGCCGCCGACGGCCTCCACCACGCCGCGGAGCTCCACCACCCCGCCAGCGGACGCACGCTCACCGTGGCCACCGACCAGCCGGCGATCCACGTGTACACCGCGAACGGCCTGGGACCGCCGTTCGCGCCGCGGGCGGCGGTGTGCCTCGAGGCGCAGCGGTTCCCGGACGCGCCCAACCGCCCGGCGCTGGGGCCGGCCCTGCTCCACCCGGGCGAGGCGTACCGGGCCACCACGGCGTGGACCTTCGGGGTGCGCTGAGGGCGCCCGCCGGCGCCCGATGATCGACCCGTCGGGTCAGTCGCCGATGGACGCGGACGACGCCGCGGCATCGCCCTCGGGCTCGGGCGCGTCGCCCATCCCGTAGCGGGCGCGCACGCCGCTGCCGGCGCATCCCGGACCGTTGTTCTCGGCGCCGAGGTCGTCGTCGAGGAGCGGGGTGGCGGCGCTGAACACGCCCCAGGGGCTCTCGCAACCGGGCACGACCCAGGCGTGGCTCATCCAGCCGGCGCTGCCGTCGCTCTTGCGGCCGCCGCGCGCCTCGCACTCCTCGACGGTGGTGGTGCTGTCGCCGATGATGCCGCCGCCGGGGGCGCTGCACAGGCCGATGTGGCGGTGGCCGCTGTCGTTGTCGCCGGTGAAGCCCTGGGTCGGCTTCGAATCGCCCTGGTGGTAGATGTAGTAGCTGAGGCCGACGATGTTGGCGTCGGGGTCGTTGCCGTCGTAGAGCAGCATCTCGGGCTTGTCGATCTCGAAGGTGCCGTCGATCAGCTGGCCCTTGATGAAGTGCGAGGCGATGCCCGGCAGGTACGGGGCCACCAGCCGGTAGCCGTCGTCCATGGCGTCCTGGGCGGTGGGATACCGAAGCGCGGTCTCCCGGGCCTCCTCCAGCTCCGCCTCGAGCTTGGCGCACTGGGCCGGGTCGGTGAGCGCCTTCCAGGGCTGCGGACCGACGTGGCCGCCGTGGCCGCTGCCGTCTTCGGCGGTGAAGGTGGCGGAGTGCTCGTGGGCCAGCGAGCCGGAGGTCTGCAGCCACCAGAGCCAGGCGTCGTAGTCCTCGTCGGTGGCGTTCGAGAGGGCGGTCACGAGGTTGGCCGCCTCGATCTCGCTGGTGGCGGCGAGGGAGGTGGCCGACACGAGCTCATCGAGGCCGGGCGAGCCGCGGCCCTCGGTGGGGTCGGCGAGCGTGGTGGTGGTGATCGATCCGTCGGTCGCGGCGGCGCCGCCGTGGGCGTGGCCGTCGGACGAGGTGGCAGCGACCCCCGGGGGCTTGCCGGCCCAGCGAGTGTCGACGTTGAGCTTCGCCGCCTCGTCCCAGTACGCCTGCGGGTTGAAGTCCCGGTCGCAGCGCTCCTCGTCGACCTTCTGGGCCTCGAGGGCGAGACCGGTGAGCTGCTCGCCGTGCGCGTGGTTCGAGGCGTCGGGCGACGAGATGGCGACCAGCGCGACCGCGAGCAGGCCGACCGCGGCCATGGCCGGCGCGACCCGCGACGTGCGGCCGCCCTCCCGGCTGCCCGCAGGAGCCATCAGCATCCGAGCGCCGACAGCGATGGCGACCACCTGCAGGGCCACCACGGCCAGGTCGATGGGACCGACGTCTTCGGCCACGCCCGGCGTCTCGCCCCACGGCAGCCCGGCGGTGCGGCTCCAGGCCCACATGCCGGTGAGGAAGGCGTTGCCGATCACCGCGGCCAGCACGACCCGGCGCGACGGGCGTCCGACCAGCAGGACGCCGGCGATGGCCACCTGGAACACCGCGGCGGCGGCGAAGCCGTAGCGGTCCTGCCAGATGTCGCCGTGCACGGTGGCCATGGCGGCGTGGATCAGCCCGGCGCCCGCAGACGCTCCGGCCACCACCCAAGCCAGCGGGTCGTGCCCGGCCTCCGGGCGCGCCGTCTCGGTCCCCTCGTCGATCGCGACATCGGTCATGCGTGCTGCCCCCTGGCGAATGGCCTGTCGGTCAAGGCTAGAGAACTTGCACTCCGAGTGCAACGAGTCGCCGCTTCAGGTGACCAGCCCCGCCCGCCTCACGTGCGGGGTGCGCTCGTGTAGTCGACCCGAGCCGCGGCCAGCGCCGCGGCGTACGCCGACCACCACCGCGCCAGCGGCAGGCCATCGAGGCGGACGTCGGGCGCGCCAGGGGGCCAGCGGCGCCCCGCCCGTTCGAAGCCCCCCGACGGCTCCGGCGCCCGGTGGCAGGGGATCACGACCAGGTCGTCGTCGGTCAGCTCGTAGATGGCGAGCTGGCCCCAGCGGGCCCCGTCGGCGACGGCCCGATCGCGGCCGACGCCGGCGACCGCGATCCCCTGCTCGGCGTGGCCGGTGTCGGGGTCGCACCCGGTGACGAGCCACCAGCTCGCCGCCGGCAGCTCGGCGTCGGCCCAGCGCAGCAGGTCGGCCAGCAGGGCGGCGTTGCGCTCGGGCGGCTGCTCCTCGCCACCCGGGTCCTGCGAGGTGAGCACGTGCAGCGGGCCTGGCGCCGGGAGCGGGCCCGCGCCGGGGCCGGCCAGCACCGAGGCGTCGCCGTCGCGCGCCCAGCGCACCAGCACGCTCGCGAGCCACGACGGGGTGAGCTCGGCGGTGCGATCGCCCTCGGTCGCCATCGACCCATGGTGCCGTCCCCGCCGACGCTCGGCCACCATGGGCCGGTGGCCACCACCATCCGCCCGCTGACCCTCGACGACGCGCCCGCCGTGCTCGCCATCAACGAGGAGATCGTCCACCACCTGGCGCCGATGGACCTCGACGAGTACCGCTGGTTCCTCGAGGTCGCCCGGTGCGCGTGGGCCGCCGAGGTCGACGGCGAGGTCCTCGGGTTCGTGCTCGTGCTCGACCCGGGCCTGCCGTACGCCAGCCGCAACTACGCGTGGTTCTCGGAGCGCTACGACGCCTTCTGGTACCTCGACCGGGTGGCGATCGACGCCCGGGCCCGCCGCACCGGCCTGGGCACCGCCATCTACGACGCCGTCGAGGCCGGCGCGGCCGAGGCCGACGTGCCGGTGCTGCTCGAGGTGAACCTCGTGCCGGCCAACGAGCCCTCGCTCGCCTTCCACGGCGGCCGCGGCTACGAGCCGGTCGGCGAGCTCGAGCACCCCGGCGGCAAGCTCGTCCGGATGCTCGCCCGCCACCCCTGACGCGCGGCCGGGCCCGAGCCCGTGGGCCCGGGCCCGTGCCCCGGCGGTGCGACCGCCCCGCTACTCCGTGCGCACCGCGTCGAGCACGGCCATGCGGGCCGCCCGGCGGGCTGGCAGCGCGGCGGCCGCCACGCCGGCGAGGACCGCCCCGGCGACCACGGCCACCAGGGTGGCCGTCGGCACGACCGGGTCGGCGAAGCCCTCGTCGCCCAGCGTGCGCAGGAGCGCCCAGGTGCAGCCCAAGCCCAGGGCGGCGCCCACGGAGGTGCCGATGGCCGAGAGCGACACCGCCTCGAGGCGGATGGTGCGCTTGAGCTGGCGGCGGGTCATCCCGATGCTGCGCAGCACGCCCAGCTCCCGGGTGCGCTCCCGCACCGAGAGGGAGATGGTGGTGGCGATGCCGAGCACGGCGATCACCACGGCCAGCCCGAGGAACCCGAGGACCAGCGACAGGACCACGTCGAGGGCGCCGGCCTGCGCCGCCGCGTAGCCGGCGACGTCGTCGTCCACCGCCGTGGGCACGCCGTCGACCGCGGCGGCGACCTGCTCCAGGCCGGCGGCGTCGCCGGAGGCGAGCACGATCGAGTCGAGCGGCGCCGCACCGGACGCCGCCACCTCGTCGTAGGGCAGCAGGACCGAGGCCACCGCCGTGGTGTCCTCGAAGGTCCCGGCGACGGTGGCGGTGCCCGTCTCGCCCGACGAGTAGGTCACGGCGAGCTCGTCGCCCACCGACCACCCCTGGTCCGCGGCCAGCTCGGCGCTGACCGCCACGGTGCCGGCGCCGCCGTCGAGCGAGCCGTCCACCACCGTGAGGTCGAGGAGGCCGTCGGTGGCCCCGAGGTCCACGCCGGCCACCTGCTGGGTGGAGCCGTCGACGAGGGCGAAGGCGTCGCGGACCGCCGCCGAGCGCACGCCGTCGATCCCGGCGAGGTCCTCGGCCACCGAGGCGGGGATGCCCGTGGACGATCCGGCGGGGCGGACCACCCGATCGGCGGTGATCGTGGACTCGATGTCGCCGCGGATCGTCTGCCGGGCGGTCGAGGCGAACATCGAGGCGCCGATCACCAGCATCACGCCGATGATGAGGGCGGCGGCGGTGCTGGCCGACCGGCGGGGGTTGCGGCCAGCGTTGGCCACCGCGAGGCGACCGACCACGCCGCTGCGACGCAGCGGCCGACCGGCGGCCGCCATGGCCAGGCGGACGATGGCCGGTCCCAGCAGGATGGCGGCGACGAGCCCGAGCAGGGTGCCGAGGCCGGCGATCGACGAGCTCCCGCCCGACGCCCCGCCCGTGAGGCAGGCAGCGGCGCCCACGGCGGCGACGGCGCCGGCGATCGTGCGGCCCCGAGGGGCGCCGGTGGGCTCGACGACGGCGTCGCGCATGGCCGCCACCGGGGCGACCGCGGCCGCCCGGCGGGCCGAGAGGAGGGCCGCGCCGACGGTCACGACGACGCCGACGGCGAGGCCGGTGACGACGGTGCCGGCGGAGATGGCGAGGGCGCCGGGGATCGACAGGCCGGCCGCGCCGAGCGCGCCGAGCAGGGCCTTGGCGGTGCCGATCCCGGCGAGCACCCCGATCGCCGAGCCGACCACCCCGACGATCGCCGCCTCGAGCAGGACCATCCCCCGCACCTGGCGCCGGCTCCCGCCGATCGCCCGGACGAGGGCGAGCTCACGGGTGCGCTGGGCGACGGTGATGGCGAAGGTGTTGGCGATCGTGAAGGTGCCGACGAGGAGCGAGATGCCGGCGAACACGAGCAGCACGTTCTGGAAGACGGTGGTGATCGCGCTCACCAGGTCCTGCTGCTCGGCGCGGTAGTCGTCACCGGAGATGACCTCGACGCCCGAGCCGGCGCCGAGGCCGTCGGCGAGCTCGGTGCGCAGGCTCGCGGGGTCCACGCCGTCCGCGGCCCGCACCAGGACCTGGGGGACGGTCCCGGCGGTGCCGAGCCGGGTCTCGGCGTCGGCATCGCTGAAGAACGTGAAGGCGATCGAGCCGAAGGCCGTCTCGCCGTCGCTCTCCGCGATGCCCGAGACCTCGAAGCGCTCGCGACCGGCAGCGGTGATGACCTCGACGTCGTCGCCCACCGCCGCTCCCGCGGCGTCGGCCGCGTCGTCGCCGAGCACCACCTGGCCCGCCTCGGGCGCGGCGCCCTCGATGAGCGAGAAGGTCGACAGCTCGTCGTCGGCGATCCAGTTGAGCCCGATGCTGCTCTGCAGGTCGAGCACCTTGCCGTCCGGGCCGAGCACCTGGGCCTCGCCCTGGTAGCCGGGCGCGGCCGCGGCCACCCCGTCGGTGGCGCGGACCTCGTCGACCGTGCTGGCGGGCAGGTTCGTCCGCAGGCCGAGGGGGCCGGCCTCGGCGCTGGCGTCGACCGCTTCGGCGCCGCGGACGACCACGTCGACGCCGGCGTTGATGTCGGCGATCGCCGAGCTGAAGGTGCGGTCCATGGTGGCGGAGAGGATGAGGGTGCCCACCAGGAACGCGACGCCGAGCACGATGGCGGCGACGGTGCTGAGGAGGCGGGACTTCTTGGCCGCGAGGTTGCGGAGGGTGAGGCGGAGCACGGTGGTGCCTTTCGTCGGGGAGCGGGCGGGTCAGCGGCCGAGGCGCTTCATGCGCTCGAGCACGGCGTCGGGGGTGGGGTCGAGCAGCTCGCCGTCGAGGCGGCCGTCGGCGAGGAAGACGATGCGGTCGGCGTAGGAGGCAGCCACCGGGTCGTGGGTGACCATCACGACCGTCTGGTCGAGCTCGCGCACCGCCTGGCGCAGGAAGGCGAGCACCTCGGCACCGCTCTGGCTGTCGAGGTTGCCGGTCGGCTCGTCGCCGAAGATGATCGCCGGCCGGCTGGCCAGGGCCCGGGCGACGGCGACGCGCTGCTGCTGGCCGCCCGAGAGCTCCGAGGGCCGATGCCGGAGGCGGCTGCGGAGCCCGACGGTGTCGACCACCAGGTCGAACCACTCGCGGTCGGCCTTCCGGCCGGCCAGGTCGAGCGGCAGGAGGATGTTCTCCTCGGCGGTCAGCGTCGGCACCAGGTTGAAGGCCTGGAAGATGAAGCCGATGCGGTCGCGCCGCAGGCGGGTGAGCTGGTCGTCCTTGAGGGTCGACAGGTCCACGTCGCCGACGAGGACCGAGCCCGAGGTGAGGGTGTCGAGGCCGGCCACGCACTGCATGAGCGTCGACTTGCCCGAGCCCGACGGGCCCATGATGGCGGTGAACGCGTGCTCGGCGAACTCGACCGTGATGTGGTCGAGGGCAGCGACGGCGCCGTCGCCGTCGCCGTAGGTCTTGGTGGCATCGACCGCCCGGGCCGCAGCGGTGCGGGTGAGGGGCGGGGGCGGGGTCACGGTGGTCATGGGGGCTCCTTGGTGAGGGGTCGCCGCTCACCCTCCGCCTCGGCCCCCGTCGCCGTCGTCGCCCCCCAGGGCCGGTTCTCGCGTACCTCCGTGGGTGGACGGCGGTCCTCCCACGGGAGGACGACGCGGCCGCCGCCCACCGGTACCGTCGCTCCCGTGCTGCCACCCGACCTCGCGCTCGACCGCCCGCCGGCGCGCACGCGCGGCTGGGTCGCGCTCGACGTCCTCGCCGCCGCCATGCTGGCGTTCGCGTCGTACCAGACGATCTCGAGCGAGGCGTACACCGCCCTGTACGAACCGGTCCGCGGCATCGAGTGGGCCTTCGTGTTCGCCCCGGTCGCGCTCATCGCGGTGCGGCGGTTCGCGCCCGCCACCACGCTGCTGCTCAGCTCGGCGTTCCTGCTCGCCGGGTCGCCCGCCGTGGCCGAGGGCAACGCCAACCTGGCCGGGCCGATCATCATCTACACCGTCGCCACCAGCCGGCCACCCAACGTGTCGCGCTGGATCGTGATGGCCGCCGCCGTGCCGGCATCCATCGGCGCCCTCGTCGGCCCCGACGGCTCCATCCCGCTCGGCGCGGTGGCCCTGCTCACGATCTACGCCATCGCCTGGATCGTCGGCGTGCGGGCGCGCGACACGCAGACCCGCGCCGAGCGGCTCGAGGCCGAGGCGGTCGCCGCCCGAGCCGAGGCGCAGGCCCAGGCCGAGCGGGCCGTCGACGAGGAGCGGGCCCGCATCGCCCGGGAGCTGCACGACGCGGTGGGCCACGCCGTGAACGTGATGGTCCTCCAGGCCGGCGCCGCTCGCATGGCCGCCCCGGACGGCACCACCACCGAGGCGCTGCACCGGATCGAGCAGGTCGGTCGGGCGGCGCTCACCGACCTCGACCGCATGCTCGGGCTGCTCAAGGCCGATGGGGAGGAGGGCGTGCCGCTCACCCCCCAGCGCGGGATCGACGACCTGGGCGAGCTGGTGGCGGGCCTGCGCGCCACCGGGCGCGACGTGGTGCTCGACGTGCGGGCCGACGACCTCGACCCGCACCTCGACGGCCCCGCCGCCGCCGCCGCGTACCGCATCGTCCAAGAGGCGCTCACCAACGTGGCCAAGCACGCCGGACCGGCGAGCGTCGTCGTGACGGTGCGCGCCGAGCCGGACGCGCTGGACGTGTCGATCGTCGACGACGGGCGCGGGGCGGCGGCGACCGGCGAGGGCGGCGGCCGGGGCCTGGTGGGGATGCGCGAGCGGGCGCACGTCCTCGGCGGCACGCTCGTGGCCGGGCCGTGCGCGGGCGGCGGCTTCGCCGTCTCCGCCCGCCTGCCGCGGGAGGGCGATCGATGACGATCCGCGTGCTGATCGCCGACGACGACCTGCTCGTGCGCGCCGGCCTGCGGATGATGATCGAGTCCCAGCCCGACCTCGAGGTCGTCGGGGAGGCCGGCGACGGCGCCGAGGCCGTCGCCCTGGCCGCCACGTTGGCGCCCGACGTCGTCCTCATGGACGTGCGCATGCCGGGGACGGACGGCATCGCCGCCACCCGGCAGGTCGCCGCGGCCGACGACGGGCCGCGGGTGCTCGTGCTCACCACCTTCGAGGTCGACGAGTACGTCTACGAGGCGGTCCGCGCCGGGGCCAGCGGCTTCCTCCTGAAGCGCACCCCACCGGAGGACCTCCTCGACGGCATCCGGATCGTGGCCGCCGGCGAGGCCCTCCTGGCCCCGTCGGTCACCCGGCGGCTGCTCGATGAGTTCGCCCGGGCCACCGCCGAAGGCGCGACGGCGACCAGCGCCAGCAGCACCGAGCTCGATCGCCTCACCGAGCGCGAGCGCGAGGTGCTGATCCTCATGGCGCGCGGTCGCAGCAACCAGGAGATCGCGGCGGAGCTGTTCATCTCCGAGAGCACGGCGAAGACCCACGTGAAGCGGATCCTGATGAAGCTCGGGCTGCGCGACCGGGTCCACGCCGTGGTGCTGGCGTACGAGAGCGGGCTGCTCAAGCCGGGCACCTGAGCCTCACGGTCTCCTCACACCTCGGCGCGACGGTGGCACGGTGCGAGCCCTCCCGATCCCCCGCCGCCGCAGCGCGTTCGCCCTCGCCGCCGCCACCGTGCTGGCCGTGGGCCTGGGCGTCGGCGCCACCGCGTGCGACCCGCCGGCGAACTGCCCCACCTCGGGCCTGCCCACGACCGTCGCCTACGAGACGCTCCCGGGCGTGGCGACCAACCTGACGAGCCTCGACATCCATGCGCCCGCGACCTCGACCTGCGCGAAGCCGGTCGTGCTGTGGGTGCACGGCGGCGGCTACCAGACCGGCGACAAGGCCAACCAGATGGCCGCCAAGAAGGCGCTCTTCAACTCGAAGGGCTGGATCCTCGTCTCCATCAACTACCGGCTCACCGTCCCCGGGGACCCCACGAGCGCCAACTTCCCGGACCACTACACCGACGTGGCCGCAGCCGTCGCCTGGGTCCACGAGAACATCGGGCGCTACGGCGGCGACCCGGGCCGCCTGGCGCTGCTCGGCCACTCCGCCGGGGCCGACATCGTCAGCAACGTCGCCGCCCAGCCCGCCTACCTCGCCGCCCACGGCCTGCCGCTCTCGACGCTCGACTGCGTCGGACCGCTCGACACGCAGGGGTTCGACAAGGTGGCGGCCGCGAGCGACGGCGAGGACGCCCAGTGGCTCATCGCCCTCGGCGAGAACCCGAACTACCGGACGGAGACCTCGGCGAACCACCTGCTGACGCCGGCGAGCGACGCCCCCGACGCCATCGGCGTCTACCGCGGCACCGCCCTGCGCCAGACGATCGAGAAGGCGTACGTCGCCGAGGTGGCGGCCACCGGCGCGAGGACGGCGCTGATCGACGCTCGGACGCTCACCCACAACGAGGTCAACAGCCGGATCGGCGCGGCGGGCGACACCGTCATGACGCCCCCGCTCGTGGCGTTCCTCACCACGTGCCTCGCATGACGACCTCCCTGGAGCGGACCCTCATCGCCGCCGCCGCCCACCGCCGCCGGGCCCGAGCCCGAGCCGCCGACGGAAGGTGCCCGCGCCTTCGACCTCGGCGCCCGTTCGCACCCGCTCGGCGAGCCGCCTGTCGGAGGTGACCACCACGGTCGGGCCCTCGGCGCCGGCGGCGAGGTGCGCGCCCAGCAGCTCGACGATCCGGTCGTCGGCGGCGTCGCGCCCCCGCCGCGGGGCGAACTCGATGCGCAGGCGCCCGCCGGCCTGCCGCTCGACCTCGACCACGGGCGCCCCGTCGTAGACCAGGACCACGTCATCGTCGTGCGCGTTCGTCCAGGTCGCCACGTCGGCGGCGAAGCGGGCGAAGGCCCCGGGCCGGTCGTTCCACCAGCCATCCGCGCCGGCGCCGACGACGTTGCTGCCGTCGACGAACCAGGTGGTCCGACCGACGGGGGGCCTCACGGACCGTCGTAGCGGCTCGTGGGCACGACGACGATGGCCGACAGGTCGATGAAGCGCTGGACGCTCTCGAACATGATCCGGCCGTGCTCGGCGAGCTTGTCCGGGTCGCCGACGGCGTCGTAGAAGGCGCCGGGATCGGTCATGGCCTCGGCGGGGAAGCACTCCTCGACGATCGCGTCGTAGGGCTCGGCGCCCGGCGTCAGCACCCGGGCCACGACGTTCTGGACGTACGAGAAGGTGTCCTGGGTGTCGATGGCGATCTGGGTGTGCGACCCGAGCCAGGTGGCGACGAAGTCCTCGTCGGAGAGGCCCGGGGCGCGGCGGAACTGCACGACCTGGGCCATGCCGGGCACCCGCTCGCCCGCCGCCACCGGGTGGCGCTCGTTGCGCATCGGGACGGACTCGGTCACGAGGTAGGCGGCGGCCCGACCGCCCACGAGCGCGACGGCATCGTCGAAGGGGGCCCGCAGGTGGTCGGTGGCGCTGTCGACCCACGCCGACACGAACGCGCTCGGCGCCACCGCCGAGGGCGGCGCCATGCGAAGCCGAGCGGCGGGCGCGACGTCGTCGTCGACGACGTTCACCTGGGTGCGGTGGGCACCGAGGTCGAGCAGTCGGGCGGTCACCTCGCCGCGCAGCCGCTCCCCCAGCCCCACCGGGGCGGCGCCGTCGTCGTACGAGATCGCGTAGATGACCTTCTCCACGCCGCGGAACCTATCGGTGCTCGTGGCCGGCTGCCTGCGGGTGGGACCTTGGACCCAGGCGGCACCGGGATCGGGTGCGTAGCATCGCGGCCCATGACCGTCGACGAGCTCACGCTCACCCCCCAGCAGGTCACGTTCTTCGAGACCTTCGGGTTCTTGCGCTTCCCCGGCCTGTTCGCCGACGACATGGCCGAGATCGAGGCCGGGTTCGAGCGCGTGTTCGCCGCCGAGGAGCACCTCCGCATGGAGACCTTCGAGGCGCTCCACGGCGACGAGCGCCGCCTGATCATCCCGTCGTTCATCACCAAGGACCCCTACCTGGCCGGCCTGCTCGACGACCCCCGGGTCCAGGGCATCGCCAGCGGGCTGCTCGGTCCGGACTACGAGTACGCGGAGAGCGACGGCAACCTCTTCGACTGCGAGAGCCACTGGCACTCGGACATCTACGGCGCGCCGATCCAGTACAAGCACCTGAAGCTGAGCTTCTACCTCGAGCCCCTGCGGGCCGACACCGGGGCGATCCGGGTGATGCCCGGCACCAACTCCGTCGAGCACGAGTACGCCACGGCCGTGCGCCGGCTCACCTGGGACTCGACCAAGCTCGAGGACAACTTCGGCATGGATCCCCGCCACCTGCCCGGCGTGGTGCTCGAGTCGGACCCGGGCGACCTGATCATCTGGGACTTCCGCACGATCCACGCCAGCTACGGCGGGGGCGTCCGCCGGCGGCTGTTCTCGGTCAACTTCCGCGAGCGCATGCCCGAGCCGGCTGGCGCAGGCGCCTGAGGCCACGGTGACGCTCGCCGACCCCGCCCCGGCCGGCCCCCTGCTCGCGCACCTCGCCGAGCTCGAGGACCGGTGGCGGCACGAGCCGAGCGGCGAGCTCGAGATCGAGCTCGTGCAGGCGCGGCGCGACGCGCTCGCCGAGCTGGCGGGCGCCGCTCGGGCCGACGCGGTGGCGCCGGGCGACGCGCCGGCGGTGGGCGACAGCGGCCTGCCCGAGCTCACGCCCGACGACCTGACGAGCGCGTCGGTGCGCGCCGCGTTCGAGAGCCACGGCTGCGTGGTGGTGCGCGGGCTGGTGCCCGACGCCGAGCTCGAGCAGCTCCGCGCCGGCATCGACACCGCGCTGGAGCACTGGGAGGGGCTCGAGGAGCGGTTCGACACCCGCAGCTACGACCCTTGGTACGACCCGCAGCCGGTCTTCGGCGTGGAGCGCCAGGTGCTGGCGCGCCGCTGGGTGTCGAGCAGCTCGGGCCTGCTCGGGTTCGACTCGCCGCGCATGCTCGCCCGCATCCTCGACCTCTACGACCGCCTCGGGATCCGCGCCGCGGTGGCGGATCTGCTCGGCGCCCGCCCGGTCGTGTCGGCCAACAAGTTCACGCTCCGCCGGGTGCCGGTCGACACCAACGCGGGGTGGCACCAGGACGGCGCGTTCCTGGGCGACCACATCCGCGCGGTCAACGTGTGGGCGACGCTGACCGACTGCGGCGTCGACGCCCCCGGCCTCGACATCGTCCCCCGGCGCTTCGAGGAGATCGTCGAGACGGGCACCCACGGCTCGTACTTCGACTGGGCGGTGGGCGACGGGCTCATCGGCGCCTTCGACGCGGAGACGCCGGTGGTGCGCCCCTCGCTGCGAGCGGGCGATGCCGTGCTGTTCGACGAGATGATGCTGCACCGCACCGCCACCGATCCGTCGATGGTCCACGACCGCTACGCGATCGAGCTGTGGAGCTTCGCCGGCAGCGCGTACCCGACCGACCACGTCGCCCTCGTCTGGTAGCCAGCGCCGGCGCCGGCGCCGGCGCGTCGGCCCGGGTCAGCCCCGGCGCTGCCAGCGCTCCCAGACCCAGGGGTACGACCAGACCTCGTCGTGGGTGGCGCCGAGCGCGCGGCGGATGGCCCGACGGCGGGCGTGGGCGCGCGGGTGCCACTCGTGGAACTGGATCAGCACCTCGCGGCAGCGCGGGATCCAGCCGGTGGCGAGGAGCCGGTCGAGGACGTCGAACTCGGCGCCCTCGATGTTGAGCTTGAGCAGCTCGACCTCCTCGACGCCCAGCTCGCGCAGGGCGCGATCGGCGTCGCGCACCTCGACCTCGACCGTGCCGAAGGTGCCCGCGCCCCCGTGGAACAGCGTCGAGCCGGGCCCCTCGAGCGCGAGGGCCGCGGTCTCGTCGCGCCCGCCCAGGCCGTAGTCGCAGATCGTGACGCGGTCGTCGTCCGCGAAGCGCTTCCAGAGCAGCTTCAGGCCGCTCGGGTCGGGCTCGAAGGAGATCACCCGAGCGTCGCCGTGCTCGAGGATCCCCGCCGCCCACACGCCGTCGTAGGCACCGACGTCGAGCACCGTCCCCCCAGGTCGGCGGGGGAGGTCGGTGAGGATGTCGGGCTTCGCCGCGGTCGCGTCGACGAAGGCGAGCATCGAGCGCGAGTACGAGTGGAGCTCGAGCGCGGCGCGCAGGAACGCGTCGTCGGTGGGGCGCCGGCGCCGCATGATCGCCCGGCGCGGCGCACGGAGGTGCTGCGAGAGCTCGTAGCGGTTCACCCGGCCCGCTCCGCCGCGTGGTCTCGCGCCCACTCGTAGAGCTCGAGGTCGCCGCGGTTGTCGGCCTCGATGCGCCGGCGGAGCGCGTCGGACACCGCCCAGTCCTCGGTGGCCTCGCGCCAGCGGCCGCGGCTCGGTGCGGCGCGCAGGCCGAAGCGGCGCTCGCACTCGGCGACGAAGCCGGCGTGGTCGTCGGTGAAGCCGAGGACGTCGATCGCCTCGAGGCGGCGACGGGCGATCGCCAGGCGGTCGTCGTCGACCTCGAGCACGTCCATCACGCTCTCGGGGGCGTCGTCCGCGGTGAGCGCGAAGACCTTGGCCTGGTGGTCCCGGAAGAACAGCGGGAACATCCAGGGGTCCTCGTAGATCGCCTCGAGGTCGTGGTCCCGGTAGCGGGGATCGACCCGCTTGGTGTGCTTCACGTGCGAGACCACCCGATCGATCGGGTCGCGCAGGATGGTCAGCGTCACGAGGGCGGGATCGAGCACCGACGGCACGTAGGCCGGGAAGTGGCCGGCGTAGGCGCGGATCCGCGCGTGCACCTCGGGAGCGAGGCCGAGGACCCGTTCGACGAGCAGGTTGTCGAGCTGGGGCTTGGGATCGTCGGTGACGTCCTCGGGGTAGCACGCGCCGGGGAACTGGTCGCGCAGGTGGCTGCGGAACGTCGAGCCGCTCGTCTTCATCACGTGCACGAAGAAGAAGCGGTGGTGGGGGGAGCCGACCACGGCGGCGCAGCCTAGGAGCGCCCGCCGACCCCTGCCCTCGAACGTGGGTACCCTGTCGGCTTCCAGCCGCCGAGGGGAGACCGCCACCATGTTCCCATTCTGGGAGAGCATCGTCGCACCCGTCATCCGGGCAACCGGTGCCAAGAGGTTCGTGGAGATCGGCGCGCTCCGCGGCGAGACCACCGTCAAGATGCTCGCGGACCTCGGCGAGGACGCCGAGCTCCACGTCATCGACCCGGTGCCGGAGTTCGACCCGTCCGTCCACGAGCGCCGCTTCGGCGGGCGCTACGTGTTCCACCGCGACCTCAGCCTCAACGTGCTCGAGCACATCGGGGCCATGGACGTGGCCCTCATCGACGGCGACCACAACTGGTACACCGTCTACAACGAGTGCCGGCAGCTGGCCACCGCCGCCGAGAAGGACGGCAAGCACCTGCCGGTGCTGGTGCTCCACGACGTCTGCTGGCCCTACGGCCGCCGCGACCTCTACTACGCGCCCGACCAGATCCCCGAGGAGTTCCGCCAGCCGCACCGCCAGGCGGGCATGCACCCGGACCGGCCCAAGCTGCTCAACCGGGGCGGGATGAACAGCCAGCTCGACAACGCCATCGACGAGGGCGGGCCGCGCAACGGCGTGCGCACGGGCCTCGACGACTTCGTGGCCGAGCACCCCCACCCGCTGCGCCGGGTGCTGCTGCCCATCTACTGGGGCCTCGAGATCGTGGTGGAGGAGCGTCGCCTCGACGTCACGCCGGCGCTTCGGGAGCTGCTCGACCACATCGAGAGCGCCGAGGGCCAGCACGAGCTGCTGCTGCTGTCGGAGCGCATCCGCATCGACGCCGCGATGTTCGAGCAGAGCTTCTGGCGGTTCAAGGACGCCCAGCTCGACGCGTCGCGCACCCGGTACCTGACGCTGCTCAAGGAGTCGCTCCTCGGCGCCACCGACACCGACAACGACCTGCGGATCGCCTACCTGCTGCGCTGCATCGACGGCGGCACCACGGCGGACCCGTCCGTGCTGGCCGACCCCCAGCGCCACCTCTACGGCGACCGCGTCACCGTCGAGTCGCTCGAGGAGGCGCGGCGCACGGGCGTGGCGTCGGGTCGAGCCGGCCTCGACGGCTACTGGCCGGCCTCGATGGGCCGGGTCCGCCTCGAGCACCTCGAGGAGGCGCTCGACACGGTGCGCACCGAGCGGGTCTCGGGCGACCTCGTCGAGTGCGGCACCCACCGCGCTGGGGGCGGCATCTTCCTGCGCGGCTACCTCGACGCCTGGATCGATGATGCCCGCACCGTCTGGGTGGCCGATCCGTTCCGGTCGAACCAGGACGGCGCCGACCTCAACAAGGCCCGCGAGGCCTTCCGCCGCTTCGGGCTGCTCGACGACCGGGTGAAGTTCCTCCAGGGCGACTACGAGGGCACGCTGCCCGACGAGGGCATGGAGCAG
This sequence comes from Vaucheria bursata, assembly GCA_032358265.1. Lineage (NCBI taxonomy): Eukaryota > Xanthophyceae > Vaucheriales > Vaucheriaceae > Vaucheria > Vaucheria bursata. The sequence continues at coordinate 37,153 of JAULBW010042017.1, read as the reverse complement.
ATCGCGCTGCTGCGCATCGGGGCGAGCGCCGCAGGCGAGGCCGCCACCATCCTCGAGCGCACCTACGACCGCGTGGCGCCGGGCGGCATCGTGATCATCGACGGCCACGATCGGCCCGAGGTCGCCCAGGCCGTGGCCGAGTTCCGCCAGCGCCGGGGCATCGGCGGCGAGCCCGAGCGCATCGACTGGTGGGGGGTGACCTGGCGGCGCGATCCCGAGCTCGAGGCCGAGAACCTGGCGGCGGCCACCGCCGCCGAGCCCGGCGCCGTGCGCCACCGCGCCCCGCTGGCCCCGCCCCTGCCGAAGGACGCCCTCGACCTGACGGTCGTGGTGGTGTTCCACCGCATGCAGCGAGAGGCCGCCCGGACGCTCCACTCGCTGTCGCGCAGCTACCAGCGGGGCCTCGACGACGTCACCTACGAGGTCATCGCCATCGACAACGGGTCGCCGGCCGACGAGCGCATCGACGAGGCGCTCGTCACCTCGTTCGGACCCGAGTTCCGCTTCATCGACATGGGCGACGAGGCGCCCGGGTCGCCCACCGTGGCCCTCAACCGCGGCATCGCCGAGAGCCGCGGCCGCGCCGTCGTGCTGATGGTCGACGGCGCCCACGTGCTCACGCCCGGCGTGCTGCGCAACGGCCTCAACGGGCTGTCGACCTACGGCAAGGCGATCGTGGCGGTGCAGCAGTTCTACGTCGGCCCCGGCCAGCAGCCCGACGCCGTGCGCGAGGGCTACGACCAGGCCCGCGAGGACGAGCTGTTCGCCGAGATCGAGTGGCCGTCGGACGGCTACCGGCTCTTCGAGGTCGGGCACTTCATCGGCGAGCGCGACTGGTTCGACGGCCTCCTCGAGACGAACTGCATCATCACCCCGCGCGAGCTGCTCGAGCAGGTGGGCGGCTTCGACGACAGCTTCGAGGTGGCCGGCGGCGGCTACACGAACCTCGAGGTCTGGGAGCGCCTCGCGTCGTCGCCCGACACGGCGATCGTCACGCTCCTCGGCGAGGGCTCGTTCCACCAGGTGCACGGCGGCACCACCACCAACGACGCCGACGTGCTCGCCCGACGCCGCAAGACCTTCGAGTACGGCGAGGAGTACCAGGACCTCCGCGGCCGGCTCCTGCGGGGCCCGACCGGCCCGATCCACTACGTCGGCTCGCTGGCCACCACGGCGATGCGCCGCACCCGCTCGCGCCGCATGATGGCGCCGGCGTTCTCGAAGCTGCGCGAGACCGAGGGGGTGGACGGCAAGCCGGCCACCGCCGACATCATCCCCGACGACCTCAAGCTCGCGTTCATCGAGTCGTTCTGGCAGAGCCTGGCCTGGAAGGAGCTCGAGTGGCTCGGGGTCAAGGTGCAGAACGCGCCCACCGACCTGATCGCCTACCAGGAGATCATCGAGGACGTCCGGCCCGACTGGATCATCGAGACCGGCACGCTCAACGGCGGCCGGGCGCTGTTCCTCGCCTCCGTGTGCGAGCTCCTCGGCCACGGCCAGGTGGTGTCGGTCGACAAGAACCAGCCGGCGAGCCCCCCGCAGCACCCCCGCCTCCAGTACCTGGCGGTCGCGTCGGAGGAGCCCGAGGGCATCGCCGCCGTGAAGGAGCTCGTCGGTGCGGAGCCGAAGGCGCTCGTGATCCTGGGAGGTCGCAGCGGCCGCCAGCGCACCCAGCGCGAGTTCGACGCCTACTCGCCGCTGGTGCCGTCGGGCTCGTACGTCATCGTCGAGCACACGATGGTCAACGGTCGCCCGGTGTGGCCCGGCTTCGGCCCCGGCCCCAACGAGGCCGTCCGCCAGATCCTGCCCCGCAACGGCGACTTCCTGCCCGACCCGGCGCGCGAGCGCTACGGGCTCACGTTCAACCCGGGCGGCTTCCTCAAGCGAGCCTGAGCCGCCGCCCTCGGGGCCAGCCGCTCAGTAGACGAGCGGGATCTGGCCCTCGGGGTAGGCGCTCGGGCCGAACAGCCACGTCTCCATCGCGTAGCGCTCGCGGGGCATGTCGGGCCGCGCCGCGGTGCGGTGCAGGAGCAGGTGGTCGAAGAGCATGCAGTCGCCCTCGGAGAAGCTCGGCCGGATCACGCCCACCGGCTGGGCCAGCTCCTCGGCCACCGCCGGCGACGCCGACCAGTCGAACATCGCGCCCTCGGTGCCCGTGGGAGCCACCTCGGCGAGGCGGCGGGGGACGATGTCCATGGTGGGGGCGTCGTCGCCGCAGTCCGACAGCGCCAGCCAGAAGTTCAGCGACGCGCACTGGGCGCCGAGGAACGAGCCGTCCTGGTGCCAGTCGCCGCAGTTGCCGACGGGGGTGCGGCGCAGGTTGCACTTGTTGGCCGACATGGCCGGGCGCTCGCCCAGCCAGGCCTCGGCGAGCGACGCGATGCCGGTGGACTGGAGCAGCTCGATGAGGGTGACGAGCATCCGCGGGCTGTCGGCCGTCCACACCCCACCGCTCGCCCGCATCCACTTGCGTCGACCCGACCAGCGGTAGCCCCGGTCCGTGCGGGGGGCGAACGGGACGAACCACGGCGCCGTCTCCTCCTCGGGCGCGCCCTCGAGGTGGCGATCGCAGGCCTCGAGGGTGCGGTCGATGCCGGCGCGCAGCGACGCGCACGTGTCGGCGTCGAGGAGGCCGTTGACCCGCAGGCAGCCGGTGGAGGCCATCGCCTCGCGCAGCGCGTCGATCGACAGGTCGGCGGCGTCGATCTCGGGCAGCGACGGCTGGGCGTCGCGCCCGACCGCGGCGGCGTGCTCGACCGGCGGCGGGGTCGGGCCGTCGTCGAAGGCGTAGTGGCGCAGCAGCACCAGCTCCTTCTCGGCGTCGGGGTCGCCTCCGGCGTCGAGCTGGCGGCGCACCTCGGCGTGGAGCTGGTCGATGGCCTCCCGGAACCGCCCCTCCGCCCGGAGCGCCTCGATGGGAGCGAGATCGATGGCCGTCGCGGTCATGGGCCGATGCTACGACCGGATCGCCCGTCCGTGTCGGGTCGAAGGTCCTGACCTCTACCCTGTGACGGTCGGCTCGTCCTGTGGGATCATGGGCGCCGCCAGAGAGGGGTGTCCGTGGACGTCGTCATCGACTTCGAGGTCTCGAACCGCTGCAACGCGAAGTGCCACTTCTGCCCGCGCGACCAGACGCCGCACCAGGGCAACATGCCCGTCGAGGTGTTCGAGCAGGGGCTGAAGCGGGCGATCGAGTACCGGGAGATCGCCCGGGAGGTGTACGGCGGGAGCACGAGCATCAGCTTGTGCGGCCTCGGCGAGCCGCTGCTCAACCGCAACATCATCGACTTCGTCCGCCAGGCCAAGGCCGAGGGGTTCAAGGTCCAGATGTCGTCGAACGGCGCCCTGCTGACCGAGGAGAAGGGCCGGGCGCTGCTCGAGGCGGGGCTCGACGAGATCCTCATCAACGCCGGCGACCAGGGCGAGGAGTACGACGAGGTCTACGGCCTCCCCTGGGAGAAGACCTACGCCAACGTCGTGCGGTTCAAGGAGCTCGCCGACGAGGCGGGCACCTGCACGGTCAACGTCGTGCTGGTGAACCACCGACGCGACCCCGAGCACAACCAGGCGATGCGGGCGCTGTGGAAGCAGCACGGCATCAAGCACTTCTTCGAGTACGACGTGATGAACCGAGGCGGCGCCCTGTTCGTCGACCACATGCAGTACGAGCAGAAGCCCCAGCTCGAGCGGGCGTTCCAGCTCCTCGAGGGCCAGGGCGTGGTGCCCCGCTGCGGCGCCCCGTTCGCCTACCTGTTCATCGGCTACGACGCCCAGTACTACCTCTGCTGCTCGGACTGGCGGAAGGAGACCCCGATGGGGAGCATCTTCGACGCCTCCTTCCTCGACATCACCCGCCAGAAGATCGAGATGGTCACGAGCCGTCAGCCCGCGTGCCGCACGTGCAACGTGGACCCGATCAACAAGCTCACGGGCGAGCTCGAGGCGATCGAGCTCGGCCAGGCCGACCCGTCCTCGCTCGACGCGGTCGTGGCCGGCATCGTGGGCAGCTCGCGCTTCGTGCAGGACGAGATCGAGCGCCTGGGCTTCGCCGACGACGCCGCCGCCGTCCCGCCGTCGCGCAAGCTGATCCCCGTCCGCTCCGAGTAGCGGCCCGGTCCGCCGCCCGGTCAGTCCGGTCGCACCGGGCCGCCGCGCTCGGCGTAGAGCGCCTCGGCGTACGCGTACAGCTCCAGGTCGAGGGCGTTGTCCTCGAGGATCCGCTCCACCAGGCCCGCCGGCGCCGCCTCCGGCTCCGTGGTGTTCGAGCGGACCGGCTCGCCGAGGTCGAGGCCGTACCGGGCCTCCAGGGCCGTGCAGAGCGCTTCCAGGTGCGGCTGGAGGCCCAGCAGGTCGAGCGACGCCAGGCCCTCCTTGGCCATCTCGAGGCGCTCGGGGGTGAACGGCACGGTGGCGAGGCCGCCGTCGGCCGGGCGCATCTCGTCGACGGTGAGCGACAGCATCCGGGTCATGTGGTTCTGGATCAGCCCCTGGAACCGGAACGGGTCGTCGTAGATCTCCTCGAGGCTCCGCTCGCGGTCGGCCGGCGGGCCGACCCGGCGCTGGTGGCGCAGGTACGACAGGGTCCGCTCGACGACCGGTCGCAAGATGGTGAGGGTCACGAACGGCACCCCCAGCACCTCGGTGGTCGACAGCGGGAAGTGGCCGGCCACCACCCGGATCTCCTCGCCGCGCTCGGCCCAGCGCTCCTCGAGGTGCGACAGGGAGATCACCGACAGGCCCTTGCTGCGGCCGTCGGTGCGGTTCGGGTAGATCGCCGCCTCGTCGTAGTGGTGGCGGAAGCGGTCGCGCAGCGAGGTGCCCGCCGTCTTCTGCATGTGGACCACGAAGAACCGCAGCGGGTGGCCGTCGGGGGCGTCGCTCATCGGGCGGGGACCCTACTGGTGCTCGGCGAGCCAGCGCACCGAGTGCTCGAGCAGCCCGAGCGCGCCCTCGGGGAGCCGGCCCAGGTGGATCGGCCGGAGCGTCGGCGGCACGTAGCGCTCCCCCCGCAGGGCCACGTAGTCGTCGTGGTTCTCGTCCCACCCGAACCGCCGGCTCGTGGCGGCGCCCCCGTGGATCTGGTGGAACGTCCCCTCGCCGAGGAGCTGCACCAGGGTGGCGCCGGGGAGCCCGCACGCCCGGCGGTAGAGGTCGTGGTTCACCAGCCCACCGCCCGGGAGCGCGAACCGCTCGTCGAGCCCGCCGAGCTCGTCCCACCGATCGGCCGACAGGAACAGCGAGCTGCTCTCGCCCATCGGACCGAACCACCCCCGGCCGGACGACGCGGCGAAGCAGCAGCAGCCGAACAGGCGATAGCCGTCCTCCTCCCACCCGGAGGCGGCGAGCAGCTCGTCCTCCACGGCCTGGTCGTAGCCGACCTCGGCGGCGCGCATGTGCGGCACCGAGCCGAGGTGGTAGCCGGGCGCGGTGATGACCGGGCGGTCGGCGACGCCGGCAGCGGCGATCGCGCCCGCCACCAGGCCCGGCGAGGCCAGGCGGGCGCCGTCGACCACCAGCCCCACGAGCTCACCGGTGGCGGCGCGCACCCCCACGTTGGCGGCGTGCGCCGGCGACGGCGGGGCCGGATCGATGCGCAGCACCCGCAGCTCGGTGCCGTCGGCCTCGTGGGCCAGCGCAGCGGCGTCGACGGGCGTCGGCGAGCCGTTGTCGACGACGATCAGCTCCAGCCCGTGGCCCTCCAGCCCCCGCTGGTGGCGGCGCGAGAGGGAGCGGATCGTCCGCGGCAGCTCGCGCCCCATGTCGTAGGCGACGACGACGACGCTGACGTGCATGCCGCCATCGTCGCACGGACGACGACACCGCCGTAGGCTCCCGAGGCCGTTCATCCGTGACGGTCACCTGGAGCTGCAAGGGAGCCCCGTGATCTTCAACGAAGACGTCTTGTTCCTGCACGTCCCCAAGACCGCAGGCAAGTCCATCGCCCAGAGCCTGGCCGCCACCCTGGCCCGGCCGCTGTGGGCCTACGTCCCCTTCGGCACCGAGCGCGACCTCCGCGAGCTCCCCGACATCGAGGGGATCCACTTCGAGCGCTCCAGCGGCCACGAGGGGGTCTCGAAGGCGTTCCAGACCATGGGGGAGCTCGGGCTCAAGCCCCGGCAGCTGCGGATGATCATGTTCGTCATCCGGCGGCCCTACGACCTCATGGTGAGCAACTACCACTTCATGCGCGAGCAGTACGAGACCAACGTGGGCCGCGAGAACTTCGAGCTCGCTCGGGAGCTGGACTTCGAGGACTGGGTCGAGCAGGTGAAGTTCGCCGACGTCTCGCGGTTCTTCCTGCTCCACCAGCGCGAGCAGCCCGAGCAGCTCCGGGTGCTGCGCTACGAGCGCCTCGCCGACGACTACGCCGAGGCGATGGCGTCGGTCGGCTACCAGCCCGAGCCGCTGCCCCACCTCAACGCGTCCACGCACCCCGACGCCGAGGAGCTGCTCACGCCCCGCGCCGAGGCCGCGATCTACCAGAAGTTCCAGTACCTCTTCGACCACGGGTTCTACGAGCGCCTCCACGTGGACGCGCAGGCCTGACGCGACGGCGCCCGGCCGGATCCCGGCCGGGCGCTCGTCGGTTCGGATCGGGCGCCCGCGGGCGCCGGGACCGGTGGCTCAGCCGATCGGCGTGAGCACGATGCTCGACTTCCAGCCGTCGGTGAGGATGTTGCGGTTCCCCTGGCCGGGGTACCCGCCGGCGGAGAACCCGTTGGCGATGGTGTCGTTGGCGCCGAAGCGCAGCGCCACCTCGTCGCCGCCGGCGGCCGGGAAGAAGGCGTTGGAGTTCGACTTCACGTACATCCCGACCGAGAACTCGACGGTGATGGACTGCGCCGTCGAGCCCGTGACCGACGTGGCCGCCGAGCCGGTGAACTCCCGGTTCGACGTGCCCTCGCCGCCCCGGAGGGCGTGGACCACCGAGTTGACGCTCGGCGTGAAGCTGAAGGTCGTCCACGGCCCGGCACCGACGCGGTAGCGGCCCGTGACCTGGGTCTGGAACCGGCTCTCGCCGCCCGCGTCCTCGAGCGCCACCTTCTCGTCGATGAGGGTGTGGGCGCCGCGGATCAGGTGGCTGAAGTCGACCTTCCAGGACTGGCCGTTCTCCGGCACCACGTCGAAGCCCACCCGGTAGGCGGCCGTCGCGCTCTTGTCCTCGTCGTCGACGGTGCAGCAGGCGTCGGCGCCGAGCATGCCCTTGTAGTCGATCGCCACGGACGTGGGCGTGATCGTCTTGCGGATGCGGTGGCGCCACTCGTTGACGTCGAAGGCCGAGTCGGTGACGCTGTCGGCCGTCGAGAGGTCGGTGACCTGGACGTTCTGGATGCGGGTCTGCAGCACGGGGTTGAGATCCGCGTAGAGGACCCAGAAGTTGCCGGTGCGGGCGATCTCCTTCACGTCGAGCTTGAGCCCGAGGAAGCCCGGCAGCGGGAAGGCGGCGAAGCCGCTGCCCAGGCTGCTGACGAAGCTCGGGAACAGGCTCGAGAAGATGGCCTCGACGGCCGGCTCGTTGGCGTCCAGGTTGTTGGTGATCACCCGGGTCTTGACCTTGCCGGCCGGCGGGGCGGTGATCGCCGGTGCCAGGGTGCCGGTCACGTCGTCGACGGCCAGGTCGAAGCCGAGCGGGGCGTCGACCGCGAGGTCGAGCCACGAGAAGTCGCCCTGGGGACGGGTCTCGATGAACTGCAGGCGCAGGTTGGCGAGCACCAGCTCGGCCGGCTCGCCGTTCGGGCCCGGGGCCTCGGTGAGGTACGGGCCCGAGGTCGGCACGACGCGGATCTTGATCGGCGTGTTCGGCGGGACCTTCGTGCCGAACGTCGGGATGATCGCGGCGAGCACCGACGACGTCAGCGGGACCGGGGGCCCGCCGAGGGAGATCGACGTGACCTCCTGGTTCAGGAAGCCGCACTCGGTGAGCGAGCCGAGCAGCTGGTTGAACGCGCTCGACGAGATGCTCAGCCCGAGGCCGTACGGCGCCCCGGTCGGGGTGGTGGCGCCGAGCGCCGGGGGTGCGCCGGGCACGTCGACGGTGCCGGGCAGGTCGGGCGCGAAGGGCACGGCCGGGCAGTCGGTGGGACCGCTGCCGATGGTGGCCGCGAAGTCGGCGTTGGCCTGGAAGTCGATGGCCGTCGAGCCCTCGGTGATGGCCGTGAACGGCGCCCTCAGGTTGACCTTGACCGCCTCGCCGACCGAGCCGGCGATGGAGATCTGCGACAGCGCCGTCTCGATGGCGTCGGCCACCGGCGAGTCGGCCGGGCCGCTGCCGTCGGGGTCGCCGAGCTGGCTGTTGAAGCCGTCGCCGATGAGGCTCTGGATCTGGCCGCCGGCGAGCGAGTTGACGATGTCGCCGATCAGGAAGGTGTCGGCGTCGCAGATGCCCGAGATGAACTCGTAGTTGACCGTGCCGGCGTCCACCGTGGGGGAGCCGACGAGGTTCACGTCGACGAAGCTCGGATCGGCGGCCGGCTTGAGGTCGAAGGTCTCGTCGATGACGACGCGCGGGAGCTTGAGCTCGAGCGAGCAGTCGGTGTTGATCGCCAGGCCGTCGCGGATGTTCAGCTTCACGCCGATGAACAGGTCGTTGACGGTGATGCGGGTCTTGACGCCGGTCGGCGTGCTCGAGGCCTGGACGTCGGCGCCGCCGATGCCCGCCTCGTAGGCGTTGCCCTTGATGTCGAAGGTCAGGAACGCGTTCTGCACGTCGAAGAGGGGGTTCTTGGCGAGCAGGAGGGCGCCGATGTCGAAGGCGCCGCCGGCCAGGCTGTTGATCACCGGGCCGAGGCCGGCGAGGCCGGTGTTGGTGAACCGCATGCCCACGCCGTTGGGCGAGAACTCGCCCTCAGCGAGCTTGGGCCCGTTCACCACGGTGGAGCGCTGGCGGAACTCGCCGCCGCCGGGACCCGTGTAGATCGCGGTGATGGTGGTGGTGTAGCCGGCAGCGGCCGGCACGGTGGCCGTCCAGGTGCCGTCGGGCCGCACCGGGGTGGTGACGTTGTTGACCTTCAGCACGCCGCCAGCGCCGGCGCCCGACGGCAGCTTGCCGTCGACGGTCACCGTCGGGCCGGCGACGATGTCGCCGTCCTTCGGCGTCGTGATCATGTCGGTCACGTCGCAGCCGGTTGCCACCAGCAGCAGCGCGACGATCGCGATCCAGAGTCGCTTCATCGAGGCATCCCCCCAAGGTCTCCCCGTCCGCGACGACCCTCTGACGCCGCGTGCTCGGTCAGCCTCGCCGATGGTGGCGGGCGGCGCAACCCGAACCCGAGCGATCGCTCGGTTCCAGCACGGCCCGCACCGGCCCGACCACGCACCGCCCCCACCAGCGCTGTCACCCGGACGGCGACGCGGGCGAGGCGGGGTGGACGAGCGGGCGAGCGGGCGGGTCGGCTGGTCGGTTCTTCGCCAGATCCACGCGCCGAGGACGCACGAACCGGGCGAAGAACCCTCGCCGCGACGTCCTCCGGCGGTTCTTCGCCACGATCGTGCGCTCACGGCGCACGGATCGGGCGGAGAACCATCTCGCCGCCGCTGCCTCAGGCCGACCGGCGGCGGTCGAGGAGCGCGGCGCGCGCGTCGAGCACCGTTCGGACGACGAAGCTCGGGCGGTTCACGATGTCGTCGGACAAGAACTCGAGCACCGTCCACCCGGCGAGCTGCAGCGCGTTGCGCCGCTCGGCATCGGCGATCAGCTGGCGCTCGCTCGAGTGGTGGGTGAAGCCGAGGACCTCCTGGATGAGCGGGACGTCGTCGTAGGCGAAGTCGACCCGGGCCACGAACGCGCCCCGTCGACGGATGCGCCGCTGCACCCGGGGGATCGGCACCCCCGCCCGCTCGAGCACGGCGAGGTGCTCGCGCTCGAGCCAGCTCTCGGTGATCGCCCCTCCAGCTCGGTGGCGGAGCAGGGCCTCGAACGCCGAGACCCCGTCGCGACCACGGACCCGCAGCCGCTCCAGCCGCCACCACAGCCACCGATCGGATGCGAGGCCGAGGCGCACGGCATCGTCGACCGCGGCGCGCAACGTCTGCTCGTCGACGACCGCGGCGAGGGAGAACAGGGTGCGGGCGACCGACAGCGCAGGGATCCCCCGCACCTCGATCCGATCGTCGCCGGGGAGCCACGTGGTGGTGTGGAGCTGGGCCACCGACGAGGTCGACGGGATCCGGCCTCCGGGGACGGTCACCTCCGGCACCTCGTCGAGCACGAAGCCCGGGATCCCGTGCAGCCACGCCGCCGACCGGTGCGAGAGCACCCCGCCGGTGTCGAGCACCGCCAGCATCGCCCGCTGCTCGGGCGTCGGCGGCGCCCCGGCGATGCGGAAGGTCCGCCGGCCGACGGCGACGAGGGTGCCCTCGGCCAGGAGGGCCCGCCGGGGCCACGAGCCGGGGAGGAGTCGGTGCAGGTCGGCCCGGGTCACCAGACCGTGCTGGTCGCGAGCGAGCTCGAGGAGGGGCCGCCGATCGAAGGACATCGCGCCATTCAGGCGGGCGGGCCGAGCGCTCGCAACGGTTGCGACCCGACTGGCGCACGCGTGCCACGAGCCGGCCGCGCGCCACCCACGCGCTCCGGCGGTTCTTCGCCAGAACCACGCGCTCACGGCACACCGAACCGGCGAAGAACCCCGAACCACCGATCACCCGGGGTTCTTCGCCAGAACCACGCGCTCACGGCACACCGAACCGGCGAAGAACGCCGACGCAGCGATCACCCGGGGTTCTACGCCAGAACCACGCGCTCAGGGCGCACCGAACCGGCGAAGAACGCCGACGCAGCGATCGTCAGGGATCGATGCCGCGAGCGGCGAGCTCGGCCACGAGGTCGTCGAGGGCGGCGCGGAAGTCGCGCATCGGGGGCAGCCCGGCCAGGCGCAGGGCGGTGTGCGCCAGCTCGCTGTTGGCCGGCCGGGGCGCAGGGCGCGGCGGATCGAGCTCGGCGGTGGCGATCGGGCGCACCCGGTCGGGCGAGTGGCCCCCGGCCTCGAGGATCTCCTGCACGAACTCGTACCAGCTCACCGCCCGGGCGTTGGTCACGTGGAACGTGCCGGTGTGGCGATCGGCCACGAGCTGGAGCAGCGCTCGGGCGAGGTCGGCGGCGAAGGTGGGGCAGCCGCGCTGGTCGTCGACGAAGGCGAGCTGGCGGTCGGGGTCGGCCGCGGCGAGCCGCAGCACCGTCTTCACCAGGTTCGCACCGCGGGCGCCGGCCACCCAGGAGGTGCGCACGCAGAGGTCGTCGGGGCCGAGCTCGGCCTCACCGGCCGCCTTCGAGCGCCCGTAGGCGGACGCGGGGCAGACCGGGTCCCACTCGGTGTAGGCCGAGCCCTTGGTCCCGTCGAAGACGTAGTCGGTGGACACGTGGCAGAGGCGGGCGCCGGTCTCGTGGGCCGCCTCGCGCAGGAAGCGCACGGCCATGGCGTTCACGGCCAGGGCGCCCTCGGGATCGGACTCGGCGTCATCGACCGCGTTCCACGCGGACAGGTTGAGGACCACGTCGGGCCGCGCGCCCCAGATGGCCGCGTGCACCGCGCTGCGGTCGGTCACGTCGAGCTGGGCGCGTGCCAGCGCGTGCACCTCCCATCCGGCGGCGCCGAAGACGTCGACGGCCTCGAGGCCGACCTGCCCGCCAGCGCCGGTGATCAGCACCGACCGCGGCTCGGCGCCCACGGCGCTCAGGCCTTCCAGGCCGAGCCCTCGACGACCGGCGCGCGGTCGCGGAGGGGCTGCCACCAGGCCTCGTTGGCGGCGTACCAGTCGATCGTCTCGGCGATCCCCTGCTCCCAGGAGATGGTGGGCTCCCAGCCGAGCTCGCGCTGGATCTTCGACCAGTCGAGGACGTAGCGGCGGTCGTGGCCCGGCCGGTCGGGGACGATCGTCTTGAGCGACTCGGGCTTGCCCAGGTGCTCGAGGATCGTGTCGGCGATCTCCATGACGCTCTTCTCGACGCCCGTGCCGACGTGGTACGTCTCACCCACGACGCCGTCGCGCAGGATGAGGTCGATGGCCCGGCAGTGGTCGATGGCGTGGATCCACTCGCGCCGGTTGTCGGTGGAGGCGTACAGCGGCAGCTGCTCGTCCTGCAGCGCGAGCGTGGTGAAGAACGGGATCACCTTCTCGGGGAACTGCATCGGGCCGTAGTTGTTGGCGCAGTTCGTGATGGTGATCGGCAGGTGCCACGTCTCGTGGTACGACCGCACCACGTGGTCGCCGCCGGCCTTCGAGGCGTTGTAGGGCGTGCGGGGTCGGTAGGGCGAGGTCTCGGTGAACATCTCGTCCGTGTCGAGGTCGAGGTCGCCGTAGACCTCGCAGGTGGACACGTGGTGGAAGCGGGCCACCCCGGCGCGCTTGGCCGCCTCGCAGAGGCCCTGCGTGCCCAGCACGTTGGTGCGGAAGAACCGGGCCGGGTCGAGGATCGCCAGCGAGTTGTGCGACTCGGCGGCGAAGTTCACCACGGCGTCGACCTGGTGGTCGCGCAGCAGCCCCTCCACGGTGTCGGTGTCGCCGATGTCGGCGTGGGCGAAGGTGACGCCGGGGAGCCCGTCGACGTTCTCGCGCACGCCTGCGTAGGTCAGCGCGTCGAGGGCGACGAGGCGGTCATCGGGGTGCTCCTGCACCCAGTACCGCACGAAGTTGGACCCGATGAAGCCGGCGGCGCCGGTGACGAGGAGGTTCACGGCGGGTCAGTGTCGCAGATCGACGTGGGGCCGGCGGTCGACCGGGAGGGCGGCGCGCTTCGGGTTGGCCTGGTCGCGCCCCGACAGCACCGGATCGACGAGCCCCCAGTCGGCCCCGATCTCGGGGTCGTCCCACGCCACGCCCAGCTCGTCGGCCGGGTTGTAGTAGCCGTCGACGAGGTAGGTGATCGTCATGTCGGTGAGCGACCCGAAGCCGTGGGCGATGCCCGGGGGGATGTAGACGCCGCGGTGGTCGTGGGGCCCGTCGCCATCGGGATCGGACCCGAGGTCGAGGGTGAGCGTGGCGCCGTCGGTGGGCGACCCCTCGCGCAGGTCGTGGAGCACGACGCGGGCGAGGCCGAACGGGACGTACCAGAAGTCGGCCTGGTGGAGGTGGTAGTGCAGCCCGACGATGGCACCGGCCTTGCGGTCGGCCCGGTTGCCCTGGATCATCTCGCGACCCTTGGGGAACCACTCGCGCCGGTAGGTCTCGACGAAGATGCCGCGGTCGTCGCCGAACACGTCGGGGGTGACGACGACGATGCCGTCGATCACCTCGGAGGGCTCGAAGCTGGCCATGGGGTGGTGCCTTTCAGACGTCGAGGTCGACCTGGGAGTGGTCGCCGATCATGAGCCGGGTCGCCCGCGGCCGCCGCTCGGAGCGGGTCACGACGGCGTCGCGCCCGATGAGCGAGTCGACGATGCGGGGCACGTCGGTGATGGTGCTGCGGGCGAGCACGATCGAGTGGTCGAGCTCGGACCCGACCACGGTGCAGTCGTGGTCGACCGACGAGAACGGACCGATGTAGCTGCGCTCGATGCGGGCGTTGGCGCCGATGGCGGCGGGTCCGCGGATGATCGAGTCGATCACCACGGCACCCTCCTCGATGATCACGCGGCCCTCGATGGTGGACGCCTCGTCGACGCTGCCGTCGATCCGGGGCTCGGCCACCTCGAGCAGCAGCCGGTTGGCCTCGAGCAGGGGGGTGAGCTTGCCGGTGTCGATCCACCAGCCCTCGATGATCTCGTGGTGGACCCGGTGCCCGTGGTCGAGCAGCCACTGGATGGCGTCGGTGATCTCGAGCTCGCCCCGGGGCGAGGGCTCGATCGACGCGACGGCCTCGTGGATGGTCGGATCGAACAGGTACACGCCCACGAGCGCCAGGTCCGACGGCGGCACCTCCGGCTTCTCGACCAGGCGGACGACGGACCCGTCGGCGGCCAGCTCGGCGACGCCGAAGCGCTGGGGGTCGGGCACGCGGGCGAGCAGCACCTGGGCGGCCGGCGCCCGATCGGCCTCCCCGGCCTCGAGCATCGCGGCGCGGTGGCGCTCGAAGCCCTCGGCGAAGCCCGCGACGCCGCTCTGGAGCAGGTTGTCGCCGAGGTACATGAGGAAGTCGTCGTCGCCGAGGAAGTCACGGGCGATGAGCACGGCGTGGGCGAGGCCGCGCGGGGCGTCCTGGCGCAGGTAGGTGACCTCGAGGCCCCAGCGCGACCCGTCGCCGACGGCGGCGCGGATCTCCTCCTCGGTGTCGCCCACCACCATGCCGACCTCCTTGATGCCGGCCTCGGCGAAGTGCTGCAGGCCGTAGAAGAGGATCGGGACGTTGGCGACGGGGACCAGCTGCTTGGCCCCCGTGTGGGTGATCGGGCGGAGGCGGCTGCCGGAGCCGCCGGCCAGCACGAGCGCCTTCACCGGCCGACCCGGTCGTGGGGATCGGACGCGTCGGGGCCCCGGGCGGCGAGCGCGGCCCGGACCTCCTCGGCGTGGCGGTGGGCCTCGTCGAGCACCTCGATGATGCGGTCCTGCTCGGCGGCCTCGAGCGCTGGGTAGATCGGCAGCGAGAGGATCGACGACGCGATGGCGTCGGTGATCGGCAGCGCCGGGGCGGCCACGTGGCGGTAGGCGTGCTGGCGGTGCACCGGCGGATCGAAGTAGTTCCGGGTGTCGATGCCCTCCGAGGCCAGCACCGCCACCAGCTCGTCGCGCGTGAGGCCGTACGCCCCAGGCTGCACCGACAGCGTGAAGTCCTTGTAGCTCGACACGTCGCCCTCGGCGACCACCTGCGGGGCGAGCCCGGGGATGGCGCCGAGCGCCGACCGGTAGCGAGCGGCGATGGCCCGCCGGGCGGCGAGCGAGTCGTCGAGCAGCTCGAGCGACTCGAGGGCGACCGCGGCGTGCAGCTCCGACATGCGGGCGTTGAGCCCGACGAACTGCGTGTCGTAGTCGCCGGGATCGGCGTACGAGCGACCGATGCGCAGCCGGGCGGCGAGGTCGTCGTCGTCGGTGGCGATCAGCCCGCCCTCGCCGGCCACCATGACCTTGGTGGGCGTGAGGCTGAAGACCTCGGCCATGCCGAACCCGCCGATGGCCCGGCCCTGGTGGGTGGCGCCGAGCGCGTGGGCCGCGTCGAACAGCAGCGGGACCCCGGCGGCCTCCGCCAGCTCGACGAGCCGGGACGGGGTGCACGGGGCGCCGTAGAGGTGGGGCACCAGCGCGGCGGCAGCGCCGTCGAGGGCGGCGGCGAGGTCGTCGGCGTCGACCTGGAACGTGGCCGGGTCCATCTCGACGAACCGGGGCTCGCGGCCGTTCCAGGCGGCGGCGTGGGCGGTGGCCGAGAACGTGAAGCTGGGCATGGCCACGGGGCCCGGTCGGCCCTCGACGGCCGCCTGGACCACGAGCATCAGCCCCGACGTGCAGGAGCTGACGGCGACCACGTGCGCGACGCCGAGGCGTTCGGCGACCTTGGCCTCGAGCTCGCGCACGAGCGGGCCGTTGGTGAGCATCCCGGCGTCGTAGGACGGCCGGAGCCGCTCGACGACCTCGTCGAGCGCTGGCCGCAGGGGCCGGGCGATCGGGATGGTGGCGGTCGGCGCCGGGCCGCCCAGCAGGGCGAGCAGGCGACGAGCGCCGTGCCGCGGACGCGGCGTGTGATCCACCGTTCGATGAGCCCCAGGCCGGGGCGCGTCGCTACTTGCTGCCGGTTCCCGCCGCAGCTTGGGTTGGATGCCCGTCGGATTGCCCCTTGACTCGTTTGGATGACCACGCGCCCGCGGCACACCACGGAGCGTGTTCGGAGCCGGGGAGTCCCACACCCTCCGGATCGACACCGTGCGCGAGATCATGCCCGCGGTTCGTCACGTGAGCAAGCGATCTCCCTCCGCGGTCGCCGAGCCGTAGGATCTCGGCCCATGTCGCCGCACCGACCGCGAGCGCGCCGCGGGCTGCGCCTCGTCGCCGCAACGGCGGCCCTGCTCACCTCCTGCACCCTCGTCGGCACCGCCTCACCCGCGGCCGCACAGGAGGAGCGCCCTCGCATCGCGCTGCCCGAGTCCATCGACGCGACGGGCGGCCGCGACGTCACCGGCGAGCTCGACGCGTTCTTCGAGGGCGTCCCGAACGGGGCGATCATCGACTTCCCGCAGGGCGGCCGCTTCCGCGCCGAGGGCACGGTCGACGTCCTCGACAAGGTCGGCATCACCATCCGCGGCAACGCCTCGACCATCTTCGCGGAGAGCCAGGGCGATCTGAAGCGGATCCACGTCCAGGTCGTCCGCGGCGGCAACATCCGGATCGAGCGCCTCTACGTCGAAGGGGCGCACCCGTCGGGCGGCATCGGCGACGAGGGGTACCAGGCCGACTTCGAGGGCCAGCACGGCTTCGCCATCAAGGGCACGGACGGCATCGAGCTCGACTCGGTGGCGGTCAGCGACGTGTACGGCGACTTCGTGTACCTCGGCAAGCCCGAGGACAGCGACCAGTGGGCCCGCCGGGTGTGGATCCACGACTCCCTGTTCGTCCGCAACGGCCGCCAGGGCCTGGCGGTGGTGGCGGCCCAGGGCGTCGTGTTCGAGCGCAACGGGATCGCCCAGGTCGCCCGCTCCACCATCGACCTCGAGCCGAACACCGAGACGGGCGGGGCCATCGACGTCCAGATCCTGAACAACCAGGTCGGGCCCGGCCGCCTGCTGTTCCTCGCCGCGGCCGGCAACGGGCCGGTCGCGTCGGTGGTCGTGTCGGGCAACCAGCTCACGGGCCGGGCCCTCACCGCCACCATCCTCCCGCCCCCGGGCGCCCGCCGCGACCGGTTCTGGATCGTCGGCAACCGGGGCGGGGCACCGGCGAAGTCGACCCCCATCAAGGTGAACCGCGTCGACGGGCTGATGGTGTGGCGGAACCTGCAACCGGTCACCCGCGGGGCCGCCGGCGTGCGCGCGGATGAGGTGTGCGGTCTCACGGTGGCCGAGAACGACTTCGGCGCGTTCGTGCCGCCGGTCGAGCAGGTGCCCGCGACGTGCGGCAGCGAGCTCCGACCGGTGCCGCCGGACCCGCCGGAGGTGTTCGGTCGGGCCACCGGACCCGAGCCCGAACCCACGTTGCCGGCCACGACCACCACCACCGCGGCGCCGGCGCCGCCCCCGATCGTGCCCACCAGCGGCGAGCGCCAGAACTGGGCGATCACCATCACCCTGGGGCTGATCGCGGCGGCGATGGTGATCACGGCGCTGGTGCTCCGCGCTCGCCGGTCCGACCCACCGCAGCCGCCTCGCCCCCGCGCCGGCGAGCACCCCGGCGATCTGCCGCCCCCGCCGGATCTCCCGCCGCCGCCCGGACCGCCCGCGGCGCCGGTCGAGGCCGGGGCAGCGCGCGAGCAGTAGCGCCGCCCGGTCAGCCCGTCGCGTACGGCACCGGCGCCGGCGCCTCCACCTCGTCGAGCGGGACCAGCCCGTCGCGCAGGGCGAGGAGCTGGGTGGCGTACGTGGCCGCGACGCGCCCGAAGGCGAACTCGGCCGAGCGGTCGCGCCCGGCCTGGCCCATCGCCAGGAGCCGCTCGCGATCGGTGAGCAGCTCGGCGGTGCGCCGCGCCATCAGGACCGTGTCGAAGCGCTCGAGCACGATGCCGCTCACCCCGTCCTCGACCACCTCGCTGACGCCGCCCAGGGGGAAGGTCACCATCGGGCAGCCGGTCATGAGCGACTCGATCGCCACGCCGGGGATCCCCTCGGCCTCGCTGGTCATGAGGAGCAGGTCGCTGGCGCCCATCACCTCCTCGACGTCGGGCCGGAAGCCGAGCAGCGTCACGTGCTGCTCCATCCCCTGGCGGGCCACCTCCGCCTCCACCGAGGCGCGCAGCGGCCCGTCGCCGGCGATCACGAGGTGGGCCGGGATGCCGGCGGAGCGGACGCCAGCGAGCACCTGGACGGCCCGCTCGGGCCGCTTCTGGCGCACGAGGTGGCCCACGAAGCCGATGATGGGCACCGTCGGCTCGAGACCGAGCTGGCTCCGGAGGCGGGCGCCAGCCTCGTCGCGGTCGACGGCCAGGAACTTCTCCGGCCGGCGAGCGTTCGGGATGACCCACACGGCGCCGTCGAAGCCGAGGCGGCGGACCTCTTCCTCGAGGTCGCCGGTGAGCGCCACGGCGGCGTCGATGCGGGTGACCGCCGCGCGCCAGACCAGGTGGCGGCGTCCCCGCCAGAGGTCTTCGGGCACCCCCAGGATCCGCTGCCACACGATCTGGGGCGCATGGCCGCGCCGACGGAACGGGGTGGCGACGATCGCGGCCTGGAGCGCCCAGCCGCCGTGGGCGAGGATGACGTCGGCCGGCCGTTCGCGGAGCATCGCCCGCACCTCCCGGGCGCTGCGCCACAGCACGCCCAGGCCGACCTCCGACGACTCGACGAGCGGGGGCAGGCCCTCGATGCGGCCGCCGTCGTGCCCGAGCCCGATGGCCACGACGCGGTTGCGGTGGCCGAGCTCGTCGAGCTCGGCCGCCAGCTCGAGGGCCACGCGCTCGGCGCCGCGCAGCTGGCTGCGGGCCACGAGGTGGATGACGTCGAGCGGGCGGTCGAGGCCGGACACCAGCCCGTGCTGGGGAGCGAGCGGTTCGTCGGCGGAGCGCCAGCCGAGGGCGGCCACCGCCGGGGCCACGCCCTGCGCGGCCCGGGCCACGGCCTCGTTGCGGTCCTCGCGCTCCCGCACGAGCGCCTCGCGCTTGGCCGCTCGGGCGGCGAACCACCAGAGCACGGTGCCGATGAAGGCGGCGATGCCGACGCCCAGCGCCGCGCCCTCGGGGCCCCCGGCCGCGCCGCCCGCGAGCGCACCGACCACCACGAACACGCTGCCGATGATGCGGGTGCGCACGAGGCGGACGCCGCTGGAGAAGACCTTGACGAAGTCGGTGGCTGCGAAGCTGCCCAACCGCAGCGCCTCGCCGGTGGCGGTGATGAGCGCGATGGTGCGGGCCTGCTCCCAGGCCTCGCCAAGCAGATCGATGCCCATCGTCAGCGGCGCGATCGAGAGCAGGAGCAGGTAGCCGAAGCCGGCGATCGTCAGGCCCACGCCGTAGCGGACCGCCGTGCGCATGGCCGCGGCGACGTCGCGGCTCCGGTCGCTCAGGCGCACCAGCCCGAGCACGCGGACGCCGGCCATGGCGTTCACCAGCGGCGACACCGCGGTGGCGCCGAGGCGGAAGGTGCCGAACGACGAGCGGCCGAGCACGACGCCGAGCACCAGGAAGGAGGCCTGCACGATGCCCGTCGAGAAGAAGTAGTCGGCGAAGAAGGAGCCCATCCGGCCGCGGTCCTCAGCCCACCACGCGGGCAACCCCGCGCTCGACGGCCGCAGCCCGCTGCGGACCAGCCCGAGGAGCGCCCCGGCGGCGGCGCCGATGCCCCAGGCCACGAAGAGCCGGGTCGGCGTCTCGGACCCGGCGAGGAAGAACGCGGTGCTGACCACCAGCTGCACGCCGAGCCACGCGCCGTCGATCACGATCGCGTCGCCCACCCGGCTGGCGCTGTAGGCGATGTAGCGCAGCACGTCCTGCACGTGGACGAACGGCAGCGCCACGGCGACGAGCGCGAAGTAGCGGCCGGTCTCGTTGTCGAGGATGGCGGCCACCACCAGCAGGCCCACGGCGCCGACCACCGATCCGAGCAGCGCCAGCAGGATCGCGGTCTGGGCCTCTTGCCGCGGGTCGGCGCCCTCGCGCCGGGATCGGATGAGGGCGACCTCGCCGACCATCGCCCGCATGGTGCCGAGCAGCAGGCCGTTGACGATGAGGGCGAAGCTGACCGAGCCCATGGTGGCCGGGGTGCCCGTGTGGGCGACCAGCACGAACACGATGAGCCCGCTGCCGCTCGACAGCAGCTGGTCGACGAGCGCCGAGCCCGTGCGCAGCACCCGCCGACGACGCTCGGTCTCAGGCGCAGCGGTGCGCGACGCCCTCCTCACCGGCAGCACGCTACCAACGGACTACCGTCCCAGATCGTGGACGGGACCGCAGGCGCAGCGCCCGGGTGGTCCCGGTGAGCGACCGCGGGGCGGTCCTGGTGCTGCCGACGGCCACCGGCGGCCAGCAGGGCCCGGTCGCCGCGCTGGTGAGCACGGCGGGCTGGGCGGCCGCCTCGGCCCGGCTGCTGGGCACCTCGTGGATCGTGACCCCCGGCGGCGTCCTCGACCCGGTCGAGGCCCGCCGGCGCGGCTCGGCGCCCCAGCTGGCGGCCGCGCCCACCGGGTGGAAGCGCCGCATCCCGACCGTGGCGAAGACCGCGGCCAAGGACCTGCGGACGCTCGTGCGCTCGCGGCGCTCGTTCGTGCCCGATCCCGGCCCGTGGGACGGCACCGACGTGGCCTTCGTGTGGCAGCGCCACGAGCTGTTCCAGACGCCCGGGCTGGCGCTGGCCGAGCGGCTGGGCGTGCCGTCCGTGCTGTTCGTGCCGGCGACGCCGGTGTGGGAGGCAGCCGGTTGGGGCGTGCGGCGCCCGGGCTGGGCCAGCTGGGCGGAGCGCTACGGCGAGTCGCCGGCGCTGCGGGGCGCGTCGGTGGTGGCCGCGGGCTCCGAGGCGGTGGCCGAGCAGGTGGTGCGGCTCGGCACGCCCGCCGAGCGCATCCTGATCACCCCGACCGGGGTGGACCTCGACCTGTTCCCGGCCGACCTCGACGGCGGGGCGGCGCGCGCCCGGCTCGGGCTGGGCGACCGCTTCGCGGTGGGCTGGGCGGGCAGCTTCCGGCGGTTCCACGCCCTCGACCTCGCCGTCGACGCCGTCGCGCGCGTCGACGGCGCCGTGCTGGTCCTGGTGGGCGACGGGCCCGAGCGCCCAGCGGTCGAGGCCCGGGCGCGCGCCGCGGGCGTCGAGGTGGTGGCCACGGGGACGGTGGCCCACGCCGAGCTGCCCGGCGTGCTCGCCGCGTTCGACGTGGCCCTCGTGCAGAGCCCGGCCGCCGACGCCTTCCACTACTCGCCGCTGAAGGTGGCCGAGTACCTGGCGGCGGGCCGCGCCGTGGTCGCCCCCGACGTGCCCCAGCTCGCCGATCGCCTGGTGGACGGCGAGGAGGTGGTGCTGGTGCCTCCGGGCGACGTCGCCGCCCTGGCGGAGGCGCTCGTCGCGCTCCGCGACGACGCGGCCGCCCGGACCCGGCTCGGCGAGGCCGCCCGCCGGGCGGCCGAGCGGGACTGGTCGTGGGATCACCAGGTGGCGCGGATCGTGGCGCGGATCTGACGACCGCCCCGGCGGTAGGGTCCCGGCGCCGTCCGAAGGAGCCGCCCCACCATGTTCCCCCTCTGGAACGTCGCCATCGCCCCCGTCCTCACCGCGTCGCGCGCCCGCCGCGTGGTGGAGATCGGCGCCCTGCGCGGGGAGAACACGGTGCAGCTGCTCGACGCGCTCGGCCCCGACTGCGAGCTCCACGTCATCGACCCGAAGCCCGCGTTCGACCCCGCCGAGCACGAGGCCCGCTTCGGTGGCCGATACGTGTTCCACGAGGCCACGAGCCACGCCGTGCTGCCCACCCTGGGCGCGGTCGACGTGGCGCTGATCGACGGCGACCACAACTGGTTCACCGTGTACTACGAGCTGAAGATGCTGGCCGAGTCGGCCGCCGCCGAGGAACGACCGCTGCCGATCATGGTCATGCACGACGTCGGCTGGCCCTACGGGCGGCGCGACCTCTACTACGACCCCTCCGACGTCCCCGACGAGTTCCGCCAGCCCTACCGCGCCGCGGGCATGCGCCCGGGCCGCAAGGACCTCATGGAGAAGGGCGGCCTCAACCCGACGATGTTCAACGCGGAGCTCGAGGGCGGGCCCCGCAACGGCGTCATGACCGCCCTCGACGACTTCGTGGCCGAGCACCCCGAGCCCCTGCGCATCGTGGTGCTGCCCGTCTACTTCGGCCTCGCCATCGTGGTGGAGGAGCGGGTCCTGGCCGGCAACCCCGAGCTCACCGCCGCGCTCGACCGGATCGAGTCGAAGGAGGGCAAGCAGAAGCTGCTCGAGGTCATCGAGCAGATCCGCCTGCGGGGGATGATCTTCCAGCACAACGTCTTCTTCCAGCGCGACCAGAAGGCGGAGCGGGCCGCGAACCGATACCTATCGGTCGTGAAGGCCGCGCTGTTGAACGAGCACCACCTCGAGCACGAGGCGCGCCTGCGCCACCTCGCCGAGCGCATCGACCAGGGCCGCGACATCGACATCGACTGGCTGCGCGACCCGGCCCGCGCCGGGCGGGCCCAGTTCGAGCAGCTCCGGCGCGAGCGGCGCGACGGCACCGAGGTCGGCGGGCGGGGCATCGCGTCGTACCTCCCGTACACCGCGGTGGGCCGCCGGCGCCTCGACCAGCTGCAGGCCTGCCTCGACGAGCTCCGCGCCGAGGAGGTCCCCGGCGACCTGATCGAGGTCGGCACCGGCCGCGGCGGCGGGGCCATCTTCCTGCGCGCCTTCCTCGAGGCCCACGAGCTCGAGGACCGCACGGTCTTCGTGGCCGACCGGTTCCGCGCCGCGCCCCCGGGGGAGCGCACCGCCAACCTGGCGCGCGATCGCGTCGACGGCCTCCGCAGCGACCTGAACCAGGTCCGCGACGGCTTCGAGCGCTTCGAGCTGCTCGACGACCGGGTCCGGTTCCTGCAGGGGCCGCCCGAGGCGACCCTGCCCGACGCCCCCATCGAGCGCCTGGCGCTGCTGCGCATCGGTCCGGGCACCGACGCCGCCGACGTGGCGGTGGCGCTCCGCGAGCTGTACGGCGCGCTCAGCACCGGGGGCGTGGTGATGGTGGATGCGGCGGGCGACCCGCTCGTGGCCGCCGAGGTGGCGCGCTTCCGCGAGGACCACGGCATCACGGGCCCGCTGGAGGCGCTGACCGAGTCCACCCTCACCTGGCGCAAGGCCGACGGCGAGGCGGTGGGCCGCACCCCGGCCGAGCTGGTGGTCGGCGCCCCCCGCGCCCCGCTCGCTCCGGCCGTGCCGAAGGCCGAGCAGCTCGATCTGTCGGTGGTCGTGGTCTTCTACGACATGCTCCGCGAGGCGCCGCGCACGCTGCGCTCGCTCTCGCGCTCGTACCAGGAGGGCCTCGAGGGCGTCACCTACGAGGTGATCGCCGTCGACAACGGCTCGCCCGAGGGCGGGCGCATCACCGCCGAGCTGGTCGAGTCGTTCGGGCCCGAGTTCCGCTTCCTCGACCGCGGCGACGACGCCACGCCGTCGCCGGTGACGGCGCTCAACGCCGGCATCGCCGCGTCGCGGGGCCGCAACGTGGCCCTCATGATCGACGGCGCCCACGTGCTCACCCCGGGCGTCCTGCGCCACGGCCTGCTCGGGCTGCAGACCTACGCCCCGGCCATCGTGGCCACCCAGCAGTGGTACGTCGGGCCCGGCCAGCAGGGCGAGGCCATGACGGCCGGCTACGACCAAGCGGCCGAGGACCAGCTCTTCGAGGCCATCGCCTGGCCCGAGGCCGGCTACCGGCTCTTCGAGATCGGCCACTTCGTGGGCGACCGCGACTGGTTCGACGGCATGTGGGAGAGCAACTGCATCTTCGCCACCCGCGCCCAGCTCGAGCAGGTGGGCGGCTTCGACGAGAGCTTCGAGATCGCCGGGGGCAGCTACGCCAACCTCGACCTCTACGAGCGCCTCGGTGCCGGGGCGGGCACCACCGTGGTGAGCATCCTCGGGGAGGGCTCGTTCCACCAGGTCCACGGGGGCACCACCACCAACCAGACCGACCAGGAGGAGCGGCGCCGGCGCGTCTTCTCCTACGGCGAGGAGTACCTCGAGCTGCACGGCCGCCGCTTCCGCGGGCCGGGCAAGCCGATCCACTACGTCGGCCGCCTCACCACCGACGCGGCGCGCCGGACCAAGCCCC
Source organism: Vaucheria bursata (assembly GCA_032358265.1). Taxonomy (NCBI): domain Eukaryota; class Xanthophyceae; order Vaucheriales; family Vaucheriaceae; genus Vaucheria; species Vaucheria bursata. The sequence continues at coordinate 13,345 of JAULBW010042017.1, read as the reverse complement.
GCCGACTGTCGGCCAAGCGCTTCGCGCTGCCCGAGGGCCATCCCGACGGCTTCCCCACCGAGCGCCACCCGGTGCCCCAGGAGCTGCGGGAGGAGTTCGTCGGGGCGGTCTGGCACGACCTGCCCTGGCGCGACACCGCCTGGCTCGCGCAGCCCGTGCAGGTGCCGCCCACCGACCTCTTCGCCTACCAGGAGGCGATCGTCCGCTCCGGGGCCGAGGTGATCGTCGCCACCGGCACCGACGACCCGGGCCGGGTGGCCTACCTGGCGTCGGTGTGCGACCTGCTGGATCGGGGCGAGGTCATCTCGGTGGGCGAGGCCCCGCTCGAGGGCCGCTACGAGCACCCGCGGGTGCGCCACGTCGAGGGCCGGCCCCACGACGACGCCACGGCCGCGGCCGTGCGCGAGCTGGCCGGCGCCCGGGCGGCGCTCGTGCTGCTCGGCTCGTGCACCGACCGCCACAAGACCTCGCTGGAGATGGCGGCGTACTCGCAGCTCGTCCGCGCCGGCTCGTACCTCATCGTCGAGCGCACCATCGTCAACGGCCATCCCGCCTGGACGGCGTTCGGTCCGGGGCCGCTCGAGGCGGTGAAGACCTTCCTCACCGCGAACGGCGACTTCGTGACCGACGCCGAGCTGGAGCGCTACTCGCTGACGTTCAACCCTTCCGGGTTCCTCCGTCGCGTCCGCTGAAGGCGGAGGTCGGGCGGCCGGCGGCGGCACCCGGCGCGACGTCGAGCGTGAGCGGCGCGTCCACGTCGGTGGGCAGGTCGGGCGACAGCGAGTTCTCCGGCCGGCCCTCCAGGCGGCGCTTCCACTGCAGCACCGGCTTCTCGAGCACGAACCACGACAGCAGGGTGAACCCGACCGAGACCGCGAGCGCGAGCGGCACCGACAACCAGGGCGACATCGAGTAGGTCCGGTCGCCGGTGAGCGGGTTGATCGTCTGCGTGTAGTGGGCGAAGGCGAAGAACACCGGCAGGTGCCACAGGTAGAGGCCGTACGAGACGGTGCCGACGGCCACCAGCCACTTCAGGTTGAAGAACCGGTTGACGGCCCACCGGCCATCCATGATCGCCAGGATCACCACCATGCAGCACACGTCGATGAGGGTGAGCCCGCCGTAGTAGAGGAACGGCTCCTGGAGCTCGGCGGTGGGGAGGCACACGAGCAGGATCCCGAGCGCGATCCACCCGGCGCGCGGCACCCACGGGCCGCGCCACTCGCGGTTGCGGTACCAGAGGTGGGCCAGCAGGACGCCGGGGAGGAAGGCATCGAACCGCGTGGTGGTGCGGATGAAGATCGGGTACCAGTTCACGCCCGAGTGGTACAGGTACGCCCGGTAGGAGGCGACCACCACCATCGCCGTCAGGATGACCGGGACGACCACCTTCAGGCTGCGAGCGCAGGTGAGGACGTAGATCGTGATGAGCGGCCACACCAGGTAGAACTGCTCCTCGAACGAGAGCGACCAGATGTGCTGCAGACCGGGCGTGACCTGGTCCGAGCCGAAGGGTCCGGCGGTGGCCGCCAGCCACCAGTTCATGTAGTAGAAGCTCGCCGCCAGCACCGACTTCAGCTGGATCCACGGGTTCAGCCCGGCCACGGCGACGTAGACGGTCTGCACGGCGAGCATGAACAGCAGCGCCGGCACCAGGCGCAGGAAGCGGCGGCGGTAGAAGGTCGGCGCGTTGATGCGGCCCTTGCCGCCCTGCTCCTTGAGCAGCAGCGTGGTGATCAGGAAGCCCGACAGGACGAAGAACGAGTCGAGCGACACGACGCCGCCGGGCACGACGATGAAGCCCGGCAGCGGCACCAGCACGTTGAGGTGGGCGGCCACCACGATCATCACCGCGATGCCCCGCATCCCCTCGAACGCGGAGATGTGGCCGAGGCGCCGGGTCGGGATCGGGGCGGCGGACGACCCGGCGGGGGCGCCGCCGGACGGCGCGTCGGGGCCGGGGTCGGCCGCGCCCTCGGATGGGTCGGCGGCGACGGGATCGGGGGTGGAGGGTGCCGACACGTCAGATCCTGTCCGGGACCGCGAGGGGGCGCCGTGGGCGGCGCCGGAGACCAGGCCGGATGATGGCAGCGGGACGGAGGGCGCGCAACCGACCGCTCACGGGCGCACCGGGCCACGCCGAGCCACGAGCTCACCCGCGGCGCGGTGGAGCTCGACGTCGAGGGCGTTGTCGGCGGCGATCCGGGCTCGGAAGGCGTCGTCGACGGGGACGGGTCGGGTGCGGTTCGAGAAGTGCGGCTCGCCGAGGTCCCAGCCGAACCGGGCCTCGAGCCCGGCGCAGAACCCCTCGAAGTCCTCCTGGACCCCCACCACGTCCATCGCCTCGAGCGCGGCGATGGCCCGGGCCAGGTGCTCGTCGGTGAAGCGCACCACGGTCATGGCGCCGGCGGTCATCTCCTCGGGCCGCAGCGCCAGCATCTTCACCTGGTGGTTGTGGATCAGCCCCTCGAACCGGAGCCGCTCCTCGTAGATGCTCTCGAGCGGGCGATCGGCGTCGTCGGGCACCAGCGTCCGATGGTGGCGGAGGTACGAGAGCGTCCGCTCCACCGGGTCGCGCAGCACGGTGAAGGTGCGGAAGGGCACCCCGAGCACCTCGGTGGTGCACAGCGGGAAGTGCCCGGTGACCAGGCGGATGTCGTCGCGGCGGGCCGCGAAGCGCGCCGCCAGGTGGTCGACCAGCAGCACGGCGTCGGGCGCGATGCCGTCGCCGGGACCGGGATAGGTGGCGACCTCGTCGAAGACGTGCTTGAGCCGCCGCTGCAGCGTGGTGCCCGCGGTCTTCTGCAGGTGCACGAAGAAGAACCGTTCGGGCTCCATGGCGGGGTGACCGTAGCCCGCGCCGTGGAAGGATGGGCGGGTGCCAGATCGCCCCCTCGTCTTCGGCATCGGTCTGAACAAGACCGGCACCCGCTCGCTGCACGACGCGCTCGTCACGCTCGGCTGGACGCCGCTGCACTGGGGCGGGCCGGCCAGCCGCCTCGCCGTCGAGCGGGCCGAGGCCGAGGGCGTGCCGCTGCTGACCCACCTGCCGGGCTACGACGCCTTCTCCGACATCCTGGCCCTGGCCGAGCGCTTCGCCACCGTCGACGAGCAGTACCCCGGCAGCCGGTTCATCCTGACCACGCGCGACCTCGACGGCTGGCTCGAGAGCCGCCGCCGCCACGTGCTGCGCAACCAGGAGGACGCCGCCGCCGGGAACTACCACGGCACGTTCCTGGAGGTCGACCTCGACGGGTGGCGGGCCGAGCGCGAGGCCCACCACGCGGCGGTGCGCGCCCACTTCGCCGACCGCCCCGCCGATCTCCTCGAGCTCGACATCGGCGCTGGCGAGGGCTGGGAGGCGCTGTGCCCGTTCCTCGACGTCGACGCCCCCGACTCGCCCTTCCCCTGGGAGGGCCGCGACCCCGACGCGGCGACGGGCTGAGCCCGAGGCGGGTGGTCAGGCGGTCGCCCGGCCCCCCATGGCCTCGTCGACGAGGTCGAGGGCGACGCGGATGCGCTCGTCCCACGAGTGGGGACCGAGCACCTCGAGGTCGGGGTCGGGGCGGCCCGCGGCCAGCGCCGCCTCGATGGCGGCCAGGAAGCCCTCGGTGCCCTCGGCCACGGTGAGGAGGTCGCCGAGGTCGGCGAGGTTGGCCACCGGCGTCGCCACGATGGGCACCCCGGCCGACGCGTAGACGAACGCCTTGAGCGGGTTCATGGCCCGGGTCATCTCGTTGTCGACGTGGGGGATGAGGCCGACGTCGACGTGGCGCAGCAGCCGCTGCACCTCCGGATAGGGCTTGACGCCGAGGAAGCGGATGTTCGGCACCCGGTCGAGGGCGAGGATGGAGCGGTCGCGGTGGGCCGAGCCGACCAGCACGATGGTCCACGAGGGGCGGGCCCGGGCGATCGCCTCGAGCAGCTCGAGGTCGATGCGGTCCGAGAGGTTGCCCACGTAGGCCAGGATCGGGCCGTCGAGATCGGCGAGCTCGGCGGGCTTCGGCCCCACGCCGTGGCCGGTGCCCTGCGGCAGCTCGAGGCCGTTGGGCAGCACGTGCACCTCGGACGCGAACGAGCGCATGGCGATCGCCACCGGCTCGCAGTTGGCCAGCACCACATCGGCGCGGCGCAGGACCTCGCGGTAGTTGGCCTCCGTCCGGTCCCAGCCCGGCTCGCCCGGCTCGTACCAGGTGCGGTTGTCGTCGACCACGTCGGCCACCACCACCTCGGGATCGAGCGCGTCGATGAGGCCGGGCAGGTCGGGGTTGGTGGGGAACGTCCAGAGCACGACCGGGCGGTCGCCGGTGCCGACGCCCTCGCGCCGCAGCGTGCGGCGCACGTAGTCCTCGTAGGCCCTCCGCTCCGGGAGCTTGAGGCGCACGCTGGTCGAGCCGGCGTGCACGAAGGTGCGGCGGCGCACCCCCGGTTCGTCGCGGCGGCGCAGCACCCGCTCGACGGTCTGGCGCACCACCAGCACGCTCTGGTCGGACGCCTGGCCCCGGCCGGAGCGGTACGTTTTCACCAGCTGCTCGGGCGAGACCGGCGCGTCGAAGTGGACGATGGTGCCGACGCGCCCCGAGCGGCGCAGGTACTCCAGCTCCATGTCCTGCCGGCGGCCGTAGATGCCGCTGTCGTTCTGCTTCCAGAACATCACCACGTCGTAGGTGTCGCCCGGGCCGAGCGGCCGGCGACGCTGCCCGGGTTGGCGAGCCGGGCGCTTCGGCGCCGCGGTGCGCACGGTGGCCGGGAACAGCTGGCGAGGCAGCTCCACCAGCTCGGCCAGCCCCGCGCCCACCGGGGTCGGCCCGCCGGCGAGGAGCTCGTCGAAGCGCTCGGCGACCTGGGCGCCGACGGCCTCGTAGGAGCCCTCCCGCAGGAACCACTCGCGGCCCCGGGCGGCGACCTTGGCCAGCTCGTCGCGATCGGCGAAGAGCGCGGCGATCTTCTCGTGCAGCGGCTCGTCGTCGCCGAGCACCGTCACCACCTCGGCGTCGATCAGCGACCGCAGCGGCGGGACGTCGCGCACCAGGCACGGCACCTCCATCGCCAGGGCGTCGGTGATCTTGGCCGGCAGCTGGTAGCGCACCACCGGGTGGCTCGGGTCCTGGAGCACGCACGACAGGTCGGCGGCGGCCACCACCCGGGGCAGCTCGTCGAAGGGCGTGTAGGGCAGGGGGGCGATCCAGCGGCGGAGGCGATCGAGACCGGGCCCGAGCTCGCCGAGCTCCTTGGCCCCGAACATCAGGACGCGGTAGCGGTCGTCGCCCAGGCGGTCGAGCGCCTCGAGGATCTCGAGCGCGCCCTTGTGCACGCGGGGGGTGCCGCCGAAGAGCAGGAGGCGGTGGTCGTCGTCGAAGCCGAGCTCGGCGCGCAGGGCCCGGCGATCGAAGCGGGCCGGGTCGAAGAGGCGCTCGTCGCGGGCGTGGGTCACGATGAGGCCGCCGCCGACGCGCTCCTGGATGGCTGGGTTCGACACCGTCACCAGGTCGGCCTCCCGGAACACGGTCTCGGTGGCGCGGGTCCAGGTGCGCTCGAACGGGAGCTCGGCGTGCTTGGCGCCGGCGCGCACCTCGGCGGCCGCCTCGGCGAGCGTGAGGCCGGTGGTCTCGGCGAAGAAGGCGAGCTCGTGATCGTCGTCGTCGATGACGAGCGGGCGGTTGCGGGCCTGCTTGGCCAGCACGCCGAGCGCCACCGACGGGAACCGGGGCTTGGCGGCCCACAGGAGGTCGGCGTCGATGCGCGACGCGATCTCCTCCATCATCGCCAGGTGGTCGGGGAACGGCAGGCCGGGGAAGGCCTGCACCGAGATGGACCCGTCGCGCAGCGGCGCCCACACGGCAGTGCCGTAGCGCTCGAACTGCGCGCCCCAGATCTCGACGTCGTAGTGGTCGCGCAGCATCCCTGCGAGGATCCACGCCCGACCGAGCGGGTTGTGGCCGACGTCCCAGGCGAGCACCGCGACCTTGGGTCGGGTGGACGTGCGGGGCGTGGGTCGGGGCAGCTCGCTCAGGTCGAGCGAGACGACCGTCTGCTTCGCGGCTGCGGGCGACGGCGCCGCGGGGGCCGCGGTGGTGGGGGCGCCGCCGGAGCCGGCCCCTCCAGGGTCCGCGTCGACGGGCTCGGAGAGCCGGCGCCGGGCCACCGCGATGTTGTCGAGGCCGCGGCGCACCGGCCCGACCGTCACCGGCCGGCGGGTGAGCTTGCCCTTGAGGATGGTGAGCTTCCACGGCACCCGCCAGGTGCGGGTGCGCAGGAACCGCTCGAGGTGCTGCTCGCTGCGGGCGAGCGCGGCATCGGCCTCGGTGAGCCGAGCGATCCGGGTGGCCTCGCGCTGCTCGAGCTGCGACACCGTCGAGGTCCAGCGTTCGAGGTCGGCGTCGTGGCGCTCCTGCAGCGCCTCGAGGTCGGCCTTCAGCTGGTCGCCGCGCTCCTGGCGGCGCTGGGCCGAGGCCTCGGCCTCGACGGCGCGGGCCTGCTCCGCCCGGAAGCGCTCGAGCTCGCGCTCGATGCGCGCCTCGGCCCGGTCGGCGCGGCCCGTCTCGTCGACCAGCGTGCGCCCCGTGAGCTTGAGGTCCTCCTCGACGGCGAGCTGGTGGACCCGCTGGCGCTCGAACGTGCGCAAGGTGTCGAGGGCGCCGCTCGAGAGGGCGTGCGCGGTGGGATCGGCGAAGGCGCGCCCCGACGACAGCGCCTCGGCCAGCTCGGCCTGGTGGGCGGTGAGCCAGCCCAGGTGCTCGGCGCGCTCGCTGCGGGCCCGGTGCAGGTCACCGGAGACGAACGCTCGCACCTCGGCCTCCGCGGGGCGACGAAGCCCGACGACGCCGTGGGCCTCCAGCTCGTCGATCAGCCGGTGCAGCTGGCCCACCGGATCGGCCATCAGGGCGGCGTGGTCCACGTGGACGCCCGGCATCCCGACGCTCGCCTCGAGCGACCGCACCGAGTACAGCTCCCACAGGGCGGTGCCGACGTTGACGGCGAAGTCGTTGCGGCGGGCGAGCGAGCGGGCGACCTCGATGGGATCGCGCGTGACGTGGACGGCGACGGGCACCTCGAGCAGGGGCCGCAGCACCGGCAGCAGCAGGCACAGGCGCGGCTCCTTGACCACCCACGGCCGGTGGGCGTCGAGCTCCAGCACGAGCCGACGCAGCTTCGGCAGCTCCTCGTCGAGCACCTCCTGGGGGATGGCGGCGGCGTCGAAGTCGGCCGCCCGCCACCAGTCGGCATCGGCGCCGAGGAGCAGCGCGTCGCAGATGGCGCGCACGTCGCGCCGCTCCCAGAAGCCCTTCGGGTTCTCCTCGTTGGCCTCGGTGGCGATGCCCTCCGGCCCGAAGTACGCGCCGGCCATGTTCAGCAGGCGGGTCACCATGGAGGTGCCCGACCGGTGCATCCCGAGGACGAGCAGCTGCATGGGGGCGGATCGTAGGCGGGTCCCGCCCGACGTGGGCGGGTCCGGTCAGTTGCCGGTGGCGGGGGCCGTGGTGGTGGTCGCGCCGTCCGGGGCCTGGAGCGTCACGCCGCTGTCCTGCGGCAGCACCCAGAAGTTGATCTGGCCGGACTCGATGGCCTTGAGCAGCGGGTACTGCCCGCCGGTCGCCTCGAGGGAGTCGGCCAGGGCCGCGATGCCCTCGGCCTCCAGCTCGCGCTGGGTGACCTCGTTCTCCTTGGTCTGGATGGCGATCTCGGAGGTCCGGTTGCTCTCGAACGCCTTGGCCACGTTGTCGGGCACGTCGACGCGCTTGATCACGAAGGCCATGTCGCCGCACTCGCCGCCGGTCTCGAACGACGGGCTGCAGAAGAACCGGGCGCCGAGCGACTGCTCGAGCCGCTCCGAGAGGCGCGCCTGCACGGCACGCTGGACCTCGGCGAGGCGGTCGGCGTCGCCGTAGAGGTCCGCGACCGTCGAGCTCCGGGCCTCCTCCTGGATGGCGCCTTCCACCTGGGGCTGGAAGATCTCCTGGATCGCCCGCGTCCACCCGGCCGTTCCGTAGGCCTGGTAGCGCAAGCCGATCTCCTCGTGGAACTGCTGGAGCTCCTCGGGGTTCGTGTTGAGCTTGAAGTACAGCGCCACCTGGAACTGGACCTGCACGCGATCGCTCGTCGGCGCCGCCACGTAGTCGGGCGACCCCTCGGTGCTCTCCTTGCCGGCCGAGATGATGTAGCTCCGCTGGTCGGACGGGTACAGGTAGAGCTGGTCGAAGATGCCGTTGAACTGCAGCGCGGAGCCGGGCTCGATGATGCGCTGGAAGTGGTTTCCCTCGATGGGGCCACCGCCGTAGCTGAGGCCGATGCGGTCCTTCGGCGTCTTGACGAACGACGTCCGCAGGATCGGCGTGAACGCGAGCAGCACGACGACGACGATGCCGGCGATGAGCCAGGCGGCCCCGCCGCCTCGCTTGCGCTTGCGGCCACCGGAGCCGCCTTCGTCGTCCGCGGCCGCGGCCTTCTTGCCGTTGCCCTTGAGGGGCAGGGTGGGCGACGCGCCGAGGTGGGCGTCGTCGGGGAACGAGGGATCCTTCGGATCGCTCATGGGGTCAGTCCTCCCAGTCCATGGAGGAGGCCTCGAGGCGGCAGTACCGCATGTAGCTCGAGACGACCTCGTCGGGATCGCCGTACTCGACGATCTTCCCCTGGTGCAGCCAGACGGTCTTGGTGGCGATGACGCGCACCAAGCTCAGACCGTGGCTGACCAGGACGATCGTCCGACCATCGCCGCAGAGGTCGAACATCTTGTCCGCCGTCTTCTCCTTGAACTTGGCGTCACCACCGGTGAGCGCCTCGTCGATGAGGAGGATCTCGGGATCGAGGTGGGCGGCCACCGAGAACCCGAGTCGGGAGCGCATGCCCGAGGAGTAGGTGCGCACCGGGAAGTCCACGTACTCGCCCAGCTGGGCGAAGTCCGCGATGGAATCGGCCAGCTCGTCGAGGCGGTCCTCCGGGATGCCGACGGCGAGCCCGCCGAGGCGGATGTTCTCGCGGCCGGTGAGGGCCTCGCTCATGCCCACGCCGACCGAGAGCAGCGCCGAGATGCGCCCGCGGACGGTGACCTTGCCGCTGGAGGGCGCCAGGATGCCCGCCATCGTGCGCAGGAGGGTCGACTTGCCGGCGCCGTTGCGGCCGATCACGCCGAGCACCGTGCCCTGCGGCACGTCGAGCGTGATGCCCTGCAGCGCCGGCACGACGCGCACGGACGACTCGTCGCGGCGCACCAAGCCCCGGACCGTGCCCTTCAGCGAGCGCTGGTCGATGCGGACCTGGTAGGCGGCGGAGACGTCGTCGACCTCGATCGCCGGCGGGCGCGACGCCCGGTCGGCGGCGGTGAACTCAGAGGTAGAGGGCAAAGGAGTGCTCGTACTTCCGGAAGACGCGGATGCCGACGGCCATGAGGACGACGGCCCAGAGGACGGCCTGCACGATGAGGCCGAAGCTCGGCACGCCGCCGAGCACGATGACCTGATAGGCCGAAAACACAGCGAAGAGCGGGTTGAGGGCCAGCACGGCCTTCAACGCAGGCGTGAGCGACGACACCGGGTAGATCACCGGCGTGATGAACAGCAGGATCCGCATCACGTAGTTGAGGAGGTTGCTGGTGTCGCGCACGATCACGATGGCCGTGCTGAAGATGAGGGCCAGCCCCGTGTTGATCAGGGTCTGGAGGAGGAACAGCAGCGGCAGCATCGCGATCCCCGGGCCCAGCGGTGCCCGCAGCGCCAGGTGGAACAGGATGTAGACGGGGATCGCGGGGAGGAACTCGAGGATGCCGCGCCAGACCGCGGCGAGCGGCAGCAGGGCGCGCGGGAACGTCGAGTTCAGCATCAGGCCGCGGCCCTTGAGGATCGCCCGACCACCGTCGTTGAGGGCGATGCGGGTGAGGTTGAAGAAGAAGACGCCGGCGATGACCATCGTCAGGTACTCGGCGCTGTTGGCGCCCGGACCCCGGATCAGGGCGAACACGAACCAGTACACCGCGCCCTGGATCAGCGGGTCGAGGACGCCCCACAGCTCGCCGATCATGGTGTTGGAGCGCGAGCCGCGCAGCTCGGCGTTGGCGAGCGCCTCGATGAACCGGCGACGCTCCCACAGGTCGCGGACGTACTCCCGGAGCGGGACCTGGTTCGAGCCGTGGGGCTCGAAGACGTACTCGATGTCCGATTGGCGAGCAGCGCCGCCGCGCCCCGAGACGGCCGTCACTGATCGTCGCCGAGCAAGGGGTGCGGGTTGCTCTCGTGCTGCGCGCGCTCGACGTTGCGGATGTGCTTCGCGGTGTCCTCGGTCATCACGAAGTAGCGCATGTCGACGGTGCGGCCGTTGGGCAGGGTCTCCTGGGTGCCGCGCAGCAGCAGGATGCTCGGGCGGTTCATCTCGCGCGACACCTCGTTGGCGTCGCGCATGACGGTGGCCGCCTCGCGCAGCGAGATCTCGATGGCCTCGGCTGCCATCACGTCGGTGATCGGCTTGCCCATCAGCACGCTGCGAGCCACGTAGGACAGCAGCGAGCGGGTGATCTCGTCGGACGCGGCCCAGAGCTGCTCGACGCCGGGCTGATCCCACTCCTGCATCGAGTCGAGCTGGAGCAGGCGCAGCACGCGCTGCATGACCTCGGGCACGTGCTGCTCGGGCACGGGGACCATCACGTAGTTCGTCATCGGGGGGTGGCCTCCAGGGGCGGGGGGGTCGTGCGGGGCGTCGGTCACGGCAGGAACCCGCGGTCGGTCAGGATCGAGGTGCCCGCCTCGGACTCGGCATAGGTGATGAGGGCTGCCGACCCTGCATCCTCGCCCACCTGGGCGATCGAGATGTTGATGACGATGTTCTCGTCCTCGGGGATGGGCAGGGTCTGGATGGTGCGGTTCTTGGCCGTGCGCGGGATCAGCGCGGCGTCGAGCTGACCACCGGCCACCTGCTTGACCGCGTCGTTGGCGCACCCCGACTGCACCACACCGTCGTCCACCTCGACGCCGGCCTCGTCGAGCACCAGCTGGGCGAAGTTGCCGTAGGGCGACTGGGGGCCGCAGGCGGCGACCCGCAGGTCGGTGCCGGACGCGAGGGCTTCGACGCCCTCGACCTGCTTCGGGTTGCCCTTGGGGATGGCGACGACGAACAGGTTGCGCCCCAGCGGCTTGGGCGAGCCCACGGCGCCGCTCACGCCCTTGATGGCGTCCATGGCCCGAGCGGGGGCGAGCACGACGCCCGGTCGGGGGTCGTCCACGATCTGGGCCACGATGTCGAGCAGGGCGCCGGTCACGATCTCGACGTTGGCGTCGGGGTTGGCCGCCTCGAAGCCCTGCTGGAGCCCCCGGAGCGCGCCCTGCGTGGTGGGCACGCCGTAGAGCACGAAGTCGCCCGCGATGGGCTCGTCGAGCCCGGTGTCCTTGCCCTGACCTGGGATGGTGCTGCTGGTGGGCGGCGTGGCAGCGGCCCCGGTCGGGTTGCCGCCACCCTGCGGCTTCGAGGCGCTCGGCGAATCATCGCGACCGAGGAACATCCACGCCAGCGCGCCGATGAGCACGAGGACGATGACGATCATCGGGATGGCGGTGCGCCACTTGGCGGGCATCTGGCCTCCGGGGGTGGAAGATGGCCGCCGGGGATCGTAGACCGAAGTCACCGCGCCAGCGCCCGCGAGCACGCTGCGTGGCGATCGGGCGCCGTCGGGCGGCCACGAGGCCGGTGGTCAGGCGAGCCCGTGGCGTTCGAGCACCTCCACGAGCTGGCGCGCCCGGTGCTCGACGGTGTGGGCCTCGAGCACGAGGTCACGGCCCGCGGCGGCTCGCGACCGGGCGGCCTCGGGATCGGCCAGGTCCGCCTCGATCAGCCCCACCAGCTCGGCGGGCACCCGCCAGGTGGGGACCGTGCCCTCGAGGAGGTCGTCCACCTCGTCCAGGTGGTCCGAGATGACCGGCGTGCCGCACGCGAGCACGTCGAAGATGCGGTTGCTCACGTACCCGAGGCGCCGCATGTCGTCCCAGTGGTCGTTCAGCACCAGGCCCGCCGACGAGTACACGGCCGGGAGCTCCTCGTTGGCCACGTGATCGGCCACGATGAGGGCCGGGTCGACGAGCCGATCCCAACCGCCGCCGTAGATCGCGGGGGCCAAGCCGGCAGCCACGGTGGCGGCGACCATGGGCCGCATCCGCTCCCGAGACTTGGCGACGATCGTGAGGTCGTGACGGTGCGCCTCGACCACGGGCACCGGGCGGAACCGGCGGTGGTCGGTGGCCTGCAGCAGGACCTCGACGGGGGTCGCGGTCCGGGCGGCGAGCTCGACGGCGTGGGGCCGCGAGGCCACCAGCACCAGGTCGGCGTCGTCGAGCTCCTCGTCGGCCACGTCGAGGGGGTGGCTGATGATCCACAGCACGTGGCGCTGGCCCGGCGTGCGCCGCACGGCCCGCAGCCCGCGGACCACGAGGTGCACGTCGGCGGCCCGCACGACGAGATCGTCGGCCCGGTCGAACGAGCGCACCGTGGCCCGGTGCCCGAGTCGGCCCAGCTCGTCGGCGAGGGCCGACGCGAGGTGCCAGTCGCCCCATCGCTCCGCGACCTTCGCCGACGGCGCCGCGATGGTGATCGCCACCTCCATCCCGGCCGCGGGCGCGCCGGCCGCTCGGCGGCGCAGCGAGGCGCCGCGCCGATCGACGACCCGCGCCCACGACGGCGATGCCGGATCGACCGGTCGATGGAGTGCCTCGGCATCGGCCACCGGGCGGCCGTCGAGGGCCACCGCGCCGGGGACGTGGACGACCACGGCGCCGGCCGCCACCAAGCGGTCGGCCAGCTCCACCACGGCGGCGTCGAGATCGCCGACCGGCGCGATCCCGCCGACCGCGCGCGTCCGGTCCAGGTCGATCGCGACGCCGGCCGCCAGCACCGCCGCCACGGGCGAGGGCGAGCCATCGAGGCGCACCGGTGCCCCGAGGTCGACGGGCGCCGCCACCGGCACCCCCTCGACCAGCCCGAGCTCGAGCCCCGCCGCCAGGGTGCGACCGTCGACCGGCGTCGCGTCGAGCCGGGAGGGCGCACGGTGCACCACCGTCGGGCCCGCCAGCGCCACGGGGCCCTCCACCGCCGCCACCAGCCGCTCGAGCGATCCGTCGAGCAGCCCGACGCCGTCCGGGACCACCACGGCGACCTCGACGTCGAGCTCGCGGAGGCGAGCGGCGAGCTCGACCGCGGTGGCGTCGGGAGCCAGGGGGACGGCCACCCAGCGGCGGGCGGACGGCACCACCGGCTCGAGGGCGGCCACCGCCCCCGGGAGCGCGACCAGCTCCTCGGCCGCCCGCCCGGCGGCGGGCAGGGCCCGGGCCGCGAGCGCGAGGTGGGCCGAGCGCTGCCGAGCTCGTCGTCC